>CAUYQG010086112.1:0-31564 GCA_963574415.1 Tarsius wallacei
AGCGCGCGCTTGTAGTTCCAGCTACTTGGAAGGCTGAGGCGGAAGGATCGCCGGAGCCCAGCAGGTCGAGGCTGCGGTGGCCGGGAGCGGCCACTGCACTCCAGTCAGGGCGACAGAGTGAGACTCCAACTCAAAAAAAAAAAAAAAAAAAGCCATTCTGGCTCCAGAGCTCTGTGCTGTCCTAAGGAAGAGCTGAGCCCTGGGCAGTGAACCACAGGGAGCATTCCTTACTCCATTCACCACTAGGAAGACGGGGAACGAAAAGCTGACACCTGCTGGTATCCAGGTGCCCTCATCCACCCTCTAATGGGGCCAGTCCTCCTCAATCTGGAAAGGACAGGAAGGAGCTGGGCACCCGTCTTCACATCTCTAAAGAGAACTTCATTATGGAAGAAGGAGGGACCCCTGTGGGGCCTTAAAGTATAGCTGGCTGCAACTCTACCTCCTCCCCCGACCCCCACCAGCTCTCTAGAGTTCTGGCCAACTTAATTACCCCTTCCTGAAGGGTCCTCCCTGAATCAATCATCTAAATCCTAGCCCCCTTCAACCTTGATCAATGTCCCCTCCTCCCTTCTTCCCTGATCCCCTGTAAACTTCAGTTGCATTTTTCTTGTCTTTCTCAATGCCAACCTTCATGCTGTGTCACAGTCACAACTGCACTTATTTTTCCAGGACCCCACCCGCACCCCACTCCTGGTAGCGAAGGCACTGGTTTCCATCACAGGCTCTGGAGCTAGGCAGACCTGAACTCAAACACTAGCTTTGCAGCTTCTTAGTCATGTGAACCTGGGTAAGTCACTTATCCCCTCTGAGCCTTGGTTTCCTCTGGAAAATAGAAGAAATAATAGTACCGCTCTACAGCATTGTTGCAATTAAATGAGATAATGTACATAAAGTGTTCAGAGTGGAGCCTGGCACTAAGTTAGCAAAGTGGCTTTTTGGTTATGGTGCCCATCAGGCAGGTCCAAGGATAATTTGTCTCCTGAAACACCTAACACAAAGCCATATGCTGGATGGATGGATTTGTACGAGGTAGACTTGTGTGCTACATAAGGAAGCCCTTTCCAACAGGCAAAGCAGTGCTTCCTGGGCCTAGACCAGGGCTGCCTCTGCAGGTCATGAGTGCCACGTCACAGAGCGGCATGCAAACAGATGCAGGTTGACCACTTAGCCTACCAGAGGCTGGAGATGTGGTACTCATAAGCATGAGCTCTGAAGCCAGGCTCTTTGGGCTTGAATCTCAACTCCTTAACTTCCTTAAAGCGTGGCCTTGACTTAGCTGTGCCTCAGTTTTCCCATCTATAAAATGGGGATAATAAGACCTACCCAAAAGGCTGTCATGAGGGTTAAATGAAATAATACATGTAAACATGCCTAGCACAAAAAAAGTAATTCAATAAACATTAACTATTGCTATCGTTGTTGGTATTTGTGTTACTATTACTGAAAAGGGGAGTTACAGTCCCTTGCAGCTCTATGAGCTGTTCACCCTCAACCTAGGATTCTACTAATCTTCTAGTATGTCCTCATGGTCTGCCCAGCAACCTTCCCTTCCCCCATGCCTGACCACTCAGAATATGGCTATCCTCCTAGCAACAGGATCGAACCACTCAGAATCCTTCCCTTGGGTTGATATACAGGTCCTAGCAGAAAAATAGCCTCCTCTTTCTATTTGGGTTGGTAAGATGGGACAGTGGGACAGCTTAAAGGGAAGAGGCAAGAAGTGACGGCAGAGAGAGAGAGAGTCAACATAACTCATTATCCTTCAATCCCATGAACTGTCCCAGGATACATTAAGGTCCTTTTGTGAGTCAAGACACTTAGTTGAGCTTTTGTCACTGGTTTCTGAAAAAGTTATGCCCAGTCACCCAGACCCTAACCAAACAAGGTCTGTGCTGGTTGTGGGCAGGTCTGTAGAGAAGCCAGCACTCTAACTGCTCCTGTGCATCCAGGCACCATCCCTATCATCAGGGCTGCAATGGACAATTTACAAAGCACGTTCTCAAGAATCATCTTGAGGCTGGGCTCGGTGGCTCAGCCTGTAATCCCGCGCTTTGGGAGGCTAAGGTGAGTGGATTGCCTGAGCCCGCGGGTTCGAGACCCACCTGGGCAACTTGACGAGACCTCATCTCTACCATAAATCAAAAATCAGCTGGGAGTGGAAGCGCGCGCCTGTAGTTCCGGCTACTTGGAAGGCTGAGGCAGAAGTATCGCCGGGGCCCAGCAGGTCAAGGCTGCAGTGGCCAGGAGCGGCCACTTCACTCCATTCTGGGTGACAGAGTGAGACTCCAACTCAAAAAAAAAAAAAAAAAGAATTATCTTGATCCAGTGGTCTTACAGACACTGCTTCCTGGACCCCTGGGAACATGCAGAGGTATCTCCAAAAGCACCCTGGGAAAAAAAGGGCAATAAAGAGGGCACAATTCTTGGGGAAGTATCCTCAATTCAACCCAAGAAGTTCTACCACAAATGCAAAGATAGGGATTCTGCTGCCCAAACAGATTTGAAGGCCTCTATTCTAACTGACACTCAAAAGAGCATTAAGAAACAAGCCGGGTGCAGTGGTTCACATCTATAATCCTAGCACTTTGGGAGGCCGAGGCAAGAGAATTACCTGAGCCCAGGGATTCAAGATCAGTCTGGGCAAGATGGTGAGATCTCGACTCTACAATAAATCAAAAAATTAGCCAGGCGTGGTGGAACCTATAGTTCCAGTCACTTGGAAGGCTGAGGTGGAAGGATGGCCTGAGCCCAGCAGGTCGAGGTTGTGGTGGCCTTGAGCATGCCACTGCATTCAAGCCTAGGTGAGAGAGTCAGACTCCAGCTCAAAAAAAAAAGAAAGAAAAAGAGAAAAGAAACAGCCAGGACTGATGTGTTTATCCACATTCTACCAAGGGGGAAACTGAGGTCCAGAAAGAGGAAGTAATGAGGCCAAGGTTGCAGAGCAAGGACCTGAACATGGGGCCCTGGACATGCAGGCCAAATAGACTCCCCACACCAGGTTGCCTATGGAAATCTATTTTCTCTCACATTTCCTGTCTCCTTTAGCAAACTGGTAGTGGCCGATACCTGGAGTCTCATCTTTCTTGGCTCTGACCCTTACAGAGCCACCTGCCTCTCAGCCTGGCTCCTTGGAGGGCTTGGGAAGCTTGAGAAATGTGTGGAATAAATGAATGACCCAATCTCGACCTCCCCTCATGGAGCCCCCCACCTCCCCTATGCACATACACTCTGAGCTCCCCTTCTCCACACACGTGCCCAAATGTTAGGAAAGGCTGGGCAGGCCCCCTCCTGGGAACTCCTAATCCACCTCCTCTGTCCTGGCTTCGCTGTGACTGTGGACAGAGGCCTCCTTGTTCCCAGTGCTTCCTGCCCAGAGATCTCCGTGGGGCCCATGCAGGAAGGAGCCAAAATCGTTCCTTTTAACTGGAGCTAGAGCCACCCCTACCCCCACCACCCCCAGGAGCAATATGTTCCCAACTCTGCTCACCATTCATTCTACCTGCCCCAGTCCCACCTCAGCTCCCACAGCCCCTGCTCACTACCTGCACGTGCTTGCATACACACAGGCACAAAATTGAAAGTGCGCTCAGGTGTACAAAGGTACCTCACTTCTAAGCAAAACTGAACACCAGAAGATTCTAGAATGACATCACAGCCCTGGCAGTTGTGCCTTACGAATAATCCCACAATGATATTTGCATGTTACTTTGCAGTTTCCCAGTCAGTGTGATTTCATTGGCTTGGCTTCCTCTCTCCCCCAGCCCTGCCAGAGTCACAGCACCTCCCAGTTGGAAAGGGGTTCTGACATGCCCCAAGCCAGTGGTTTTCAAACTGTTTACACAAGCCAAGAAAAGGTCCTTCACATTGTCTGGGGACTGCTGGGGGCTAAGGAACTAGCCAATTAAATTTGAGTCCCCCAGCCCAATCCCGACTCCAACGCAGGCGGCAACCCCTTTAGCTGTTTCCTACATGGAGATTCTTTGAGGTTCATTTGAAAAGGTAATTTTCCTGCTAGAAAGCTTAAAAACAACTCATTTAGTCTGACCCTACCTTCCCTCACCCTTATCCCCACAATGTGCATATGACCCTGAGGCCAACAGAAAGGAAGGGTACCTAGTAATCAGTGGCAGAGCTAGAATGAAAATACCCCCTCCTGAATCCAGTCTTCAACCTAAGAGTGGTTAAGCAGCAGAAAGTAAGAGCCACAGGGCCAGCAGATCTGGCCTAAGCAGGCCATTCACTGCCCAGTGCCATCTGTCGCCATGGTGGCATGGATAAGCAACACAGGCAAAGCCTGCTGCTATCTAACACACAGAGCCTAGTGAGTACACATTTCACCCCTACTCAGAAGAAGCCAAAAACAGAGAGGGCCCCTAGCGCTGCCTCTTTCAACTCCACCAGAAACATGTGGCCTAAATAAACCCTCAAGCCTCGCCCACAGTAAAATAGATCAAAATAGAGAGCCCAGGAGGCTGGAAGACCGATTTGTCCAACCTCAGCAGAAAGAGAGTAAGCCTGTGCCTCTGGAACACTCACCCCTCCTCTGTCCACACCAGCTCCCTGGGGGCAAGGACGTCTGTCAGTCAGGCACCTGGAAGGAGGAAACAGTGTTAGCTCTCAAGCACGTGAGTCCATGGGCCCAGCAGGAGCTAGAAATTGAGAGGCTGGCATCTGACTCTCTGAGGAGCCTTAGGGAAGTTGCTGAACCTGTTAAACACAAAGGCCCTGTGACAAGCAGAGAGCTAAAGGGAAAGTAACAAATAAGAAGCTGAAGCAGCCGGCCAGGCTGTGAAGTGCTGGGGAGGCCAAGGTGACGATTCATCTTTATTCTAAGGGCCAAGGAAAACCACTGATGTGCAGGGGAGAGAATGGACTGGAAAGGGGCAAGAGCAGCTGCGGGAGTGTCAGGAGGCTGTTGTGATTGTTCAGGGGAGATGTGACAAGGATCTAGAGCAGACATGCCCAACCCATGACCTGCAGGCCACGTGCGGTTCAGACAGCTAGTCATGCAGCCCCATGAAAGCTTTTAACATCATGTGTTTTTTAGCATTTATTTTCTTTGCGACCTTGTGCGCAGTTCCATTTTGGAAGTTCACAATCACGCCTTATTCATGACATTGCTTTTTGGCAGCACATACATTTGTGAGCAGCTGTTTTCAGTTATGAAGCACACGCAGAGCAAAATTCAAGCAAACATTTCTAACGAGCACCTTGAAAACTCACTAGGAATTGTGACCACTTCCATCAAACTAGACATGGATTGATTAGTTTACAAAAACAAGGCCAAATTTCACACTAGTTTTATATTGTTCTCATTTTTCTAAACTTTATAATAAAAAATATTAAGAAAGAAGTCTTAGTACACTACACACTAACTATATTATATAATTTACGTGCAGTCCAAGACAATTCCTCTTTACTCAGTGTGGCCCAGGGAAGCCAAGAGGTTGGACACCTCTGGTCTAGACTTGGTGGTGCACTGGATGTATAGGGATAGGGGAGCGCAGGGGTCCCAACCTCAGGTGCCTCCTTCCATGTCAGTCCAGTGGTCTCCAGCACCTAGAAGAAAACATAACCACTGCTCTCTCAACCTGGCCTATCTTTGCCTTAGTCTTCCCATCTATGAAGTAAATATGGTTGGATTCAGTGATCCCTCAGGGTCTTTTAGCGTTAATATTCTGTTCCAATATAATTAACTCACAGTACTCAAACGATTTTTCAATCTTCTTGGAGCCCCAATTGCAGGTCGGGCCTACTGTGCAATGGGGCAGGATAGTTGGAGGGAGAAGCCTCAGATCTTTGGATTCACATGCTCAAAGCTGTCAATCTCCAGATGGGATGAAGTGTTTCTGCTTCACACAGAACAGGAGAATCAGACACATCCAAAAAATATACAGCAGTTTATGAGCCTGGATTCTGGAGTCACACAGACCTGGTTTGAATTCTGGTTCTACCACTTTCTACCTATGTGGCCTGGGGCAAGACACTTCACTTTCTCATTTGGAAAACAGGTGTAACCATGTCTGCTTCCAGGGCTAATGGGAGGGCTGAACAAAGTGGTGCCTGTGGAGAGTTCAGCACAGTGCTTTGTCACAACCATCCAGGAGACAGTAGCCTCCATTCATGGATGCAGAAACTGAGACCCAGAAAGGTGAAGTGACTCACTGAAGACCAGAGTGGCAGAGCTGAGAGCCCTACAGGCCAGCTGGGCTCCAGATTCCGGGCTCAAAACTACTAGGTTGTACATACACTATTTTGGTTCCTGCTTTTCAGATGAGGAAGTTGAGGTTAAAAAATAACAAATGACTTGCCCAAGAGAGAATTAACCATGGAAGAGGAATCTGAATTCGGGTCTCCTTGATGAAAAAATTCATGGTCTCTCCACAGATATCCAGAAAATAGATTGACGTGGAGAAGCTTCAAATTTCAGAGCCCTTTAAACCTGGAGCAGGGACAAATGCAAACTGGGGTGAGTGGTGTATATATGTGTGTGCATCCATGTGCAGCTACTTTGAGGAGCCAGAAGGAGCTGGTGGAACAAAGCCTCTTTCTCAGAGGCCCTCTCCCGGGACTGGGCAGGAAAGAAGGGCCTGACAAGCACGGCCGGGACTGAGCTGAGGGCTGGATCTAAACAAACAGAAACAGTTCCAGCGTAGCCACCAACTTGCTGTGTGATCAGCAGGTCTCTGTTTCTCTCTGTCTGTCTGTCTGTCTCTCTCTCTCATCTCTATTTCTTCAACTCCAGAATGAAACAGTTGTACTAAACAGTGTCAAGATCTCTTCCAGTTAGAGAAGACTAATAATAACCATTCCCGGCAGGACTCCATGGCTCAGCTTGTAATCCCAGCACTTTGGGAGGCCGAGGCGAGTAGATTGCCTGAGCCCGTGGGTTCAAGACCAGCCCGGGCAACTTGGTGAGACCTCGTCTCTACAATAAATCAAAAATTAGCCAGGCGTGGTAGCACACGCCTGTAGTTCCGGCTACTTAGAAGGCTGAGGCAGAAGAATCGCCAGAGCCCAGCAGGTTGACGTTGGGGTAGCTGTGAGTATGCCACTGCACTCCAGCCTGGGTAACAGAGTGAGACTCCAACTCAAAAAATAAAGAAATAAATAACCACTCCTTACATGCTCTGGATTTCTAGTCAGTCTCCACTCCTGTGACCTCAAATGGTGGCCTCATAACACCGGCTCCAATATTACTATAATGTTATACAATATTACTACATGTTATAGCCTGCTCAGCTATAAGATGGGGACTTATCTTTGTCTGAACACTGGCAGAAGGGAAGACCCAAGGAGCTACCCCAAAGGCAAGCAATCCCTTGAAGTTCTGTACACAGCACTCCCCAGTCCCCATCCCAACTCTCACCCTCAAGCCCTTTGCATTTCTTCTCCTTTCCCTCTGGCCTATGCTCCCTTCAGACAAATGGAATAACTGAACCCAAGCTGACGGATGCAGCAGAGCTGTAGGAGCAGCAACCCCCACAACTAGCAGTAAGCAGCAGCCACCACACAGCTAATACATGACACTTAGATGTGCCAGGCACAGTGCTAAATGCTTCACTTGGATTATTTCTCAGGCAATCCCCTTCAGTCACCTAGTCTCAATTTACAGATGACAAAAAGAAGTGCCCAAGGTCACACACAGAGCAGGCAAGTGGCATGGTCAAGGTGAGGACCCAGATGAAGGCTCTCTATTTGCCCTCAGAAGCCCTGATCTTATCCTTCAGGCTATGGTGCTATCCAGGGTGACATTCCACTAAGAGGTGTGGTCTAGGGCTGGGGGTGGGGTGGAAAAAATGTCCTTTACTGAGCCCCCAAACCTCCCCAAATAAGCAGTATATAGTGCTGCACTATTATTCAAATGTGTACAACTCAACTCTGCACTGTCAGTAGAAATACAACACAAGCCACACAGGTAATCTAAAATTTTCTCGCCGGGCATGCTGGCGTATGCCTACAATCCTAGCTACTCCTAGGCTAAAGTGGGAGAATTGCTTGAGCCCAGGAGGTCAAAATAGGCCTGGACAACACAGCACGACCCCATCTCACATTTTAAAAGAAAGAATATACATTTTTGGGTGTGCAGTTGTAATCCCAGCTACTCGGGAAGCTGAGGTAGGAGGATCATCTGAGCCCAGGAGTCCAGCCTGGGCAACAGAGTGAGACTCTGCCTAAAACAACAACAACAACTCTCTAAAATTTCCAGTAGTCACATTTTTTTAAATATGAAGGAATAGATTAAATTAATTTTAATAATATACGGTTTATATCCATTTCAACATGTGATCAATATAAAAAAGACTACTGGAATATTTTACATTCTCTGTTTAATACCGTCTTTTAAAATGTATGTTTTACACTTAACAGCACATCTTGACTCAGATACTAAAGACTCATCAGACATTTAGATTCTCCTTGCCTTTACGATTGAAAAAGGATATTCATGAATCTAATTTCCCAAACATAGAGGTTTGTCAATAACTGCATGGAGTCTTCTTTTAGATCTTGAAATTAGAGTCGAGTAAAATTAAATATTAAATAAAATTTAAAATCTAGTTCTTAGTAGCACTAGCCACATTCCCAACGCTCACTAACCACGCATCACCAGGGGCTGCCGAATGGGGCAGCGGCAGCTCTACAGTCAAGTCCTTGAGGGCACGGGCTAGTGACCTCCGCCCCACCCAGAGCTGAGCCTCGAAGGTAAAGCTGAATCTAAACAGAATGGTCTCTGCTCATTCAACGAACCTCTACTGAGTCTAATATGAATATTTACCTCAATTTACAATGATGGTGACAATGGGATCAGAGTATGACGTTGTTCAGAGGATGACGCTGTGGCACAGAGAGGTTGGCCAGCAGCCCCAGGTCACCCAGCTTTGACCGGGTCTGCTGACTTGGAAGCCTGAGAGCCATCCCTAGCCTTTGGCAGGGGCCAGTCCTGAGGTTTGGCCTTCTAGAGGAAGAAATGAGTCTTGGCTACTATTCTCGGTTGCCTACTTCCCCCAGTCTAGTGGCAGAGAGCAGGCCAGAACAAGAACCCAAAGAAGAGGCTAAAAAGGAAGGAGAACAGGAGAAAAGCGTTGGGTGGCAGTCCTGTGTGCAGCGCTTAGGCCACTGTGACACCATCCCCACGCCTCCCCTCCCCCGCCCAGCAAGAGGCAAAGCCAGCAAGGTCTACCGGCTGCCTGCTCTCTCATGGGTCCCCAGGGCTGGGTGCCATGACCTCTTGGCACCTCCCCAAGAGCACTCACCCAGAGGCCCTTGGGCTAGGACTGGAGCCAGGAAAAGGGTCCAGGTGGTGGCCCGCCCCCTGGGGGAGAGGGGAGGAGAGGGCCCTGGAGGCAGATTCCAGAGTGGGGGAAAAGGTGGCAGGCACATGCCGGAAAAACCCGGGCGGCCCCCCCCCTCTCCTGAGGAGCACAGCTAGCACTGCAGCTTCCCTCCCACCAGCACAGCAGGCTGAGACTCTCACCAGTTATTAGGTTTAACAATGAACTCTGACTGGTTTCCATTTTAGCAGGAGGCAGTTCCAGCAAGAAAGTCCATGAGAGGCCAGGGGGACTTGGAAGGGGACAGAGGCTGAGAAGCAAGAGGGGCTGGTGTGAAGGGAGAGGGGGTGGCTAGTGCCCCCTCTCCTCCCCCACCCTCGATGCCAATCTGGGTCATTTCCCCGTGCCAAGAGGTGATGGCATCAGTTTCATGAGGTCAGAGGCAGGGCTTGGCACGTAGTAGGTGCTCAGCAAATGTTTTTAATCAACAGATAAAAGGAAATGGGTGAACTAGACTAGAATAGGCCAGCTAGAGAGGCAGACTGACAGAGGGGAGGTGAGGGAAGACAAGAGATGGCCTGCTGTGGCCCTCCTTGCCCTCTCTAACCCCAGAACCTCACAAGATCCAGAGCATGCCAGAGACATGGCTTAAGTCCCCCAGCCCTGGGTGCCCCTCCTGACCCCACTCGCCCTGGCTCTGGCCTCGGAAGCCTGGAGTTCCTGATGCTGCTGCGGTCCAGGGCTGGACAGTGCCAGGCCCATAGACGCGAGGGTGTCTGTGCCATTCTCATGGTCGTGTCTCTTGCTGCTTGGCAACAGCCTCCTCTTCTCAGACCACCCCCAACTTCCCCCACATCCCGATATTCCCCTGGCTCCCACCTATGTGGCCCTTTCTACTGTACCGGAAGGAAAGCCTGGAATGACGACGGTTCCAGCCCACTCACATCCCACTCACCTGGGATCACGCACACACCCTGGCAACAGTGGCTCCAAATTTGACGCTTGCTTGTCATTTACATCCTTCTTGGGTTCCCTGGCCCCCTCTCACCCTCTTCCCCCTACCCCTAACAGGGGCCTAGGTCCACAACCTGCCCAGAGAGCACAGGGACCAGTTCATTCAGTGTTCTTGGGAGGGATCCCTGGGCCTCTGCTTCCCGTCTGCATAACGTGGGGTGAGGGGGACTTCAGAGATCACTTCTGCTGGCCACCTCCGATATTTACAGATTCTGATATTTCGGGGATCATTTTGTGCTTTAACTTCAAACAGATCAGAATTCAAATCCCAGTCTTAGCCAAGTAAGCAGGCAGCCCTGTGGAGGACCCAGAACTGCAGCCCACCTGCCACCATTCTCAGCTCGAGCCCGGGTAGAGTGGGACAATTCCCCTCCCCACTCTCCCTGGTCCCCACTACTTCTGCCTAAAGCCCTCACATTTCTGCCCCACCTTTCCAGTCACCTCTCTCTTGCTCTCAGCAGTGGCATCATGAGTCATCACTCCCCCAAATCCTTCTTGGCAAAACAAAGCTTGAACCACCACCCCCCCCCCCCATCCAGACGCTGACACTGAGTCCTTCTGTGTGGAGCTGTTGCCTCTGCTCCTTCCTGCATCCTTCTTGCGGCTCTCCAGATAAGTGCCCCACTTCCCATTCTCCACAGGGAACACCTGCCTCCCAGCCTTCAACCATCCTGCTGCTCCATGCCCTTTCTGCTCCAATGACAAGTCCAGCATGGTAGCCACACTGATTGCTCACCCCTCAACTCACTCAGCCAGCCACATCTCTTCTACACGCTGGCTCCTTGTATTAGACAGAGTCTTGTTGCCCTACTTCACCTTAAGACCCTAGAGACTAAGGAACTCCTATAATGAATTTTTTCTGTCACCCTGGTCCCTCAGCACAATACTCAGACATGATAGGTATTTGCTGAAACAACAATGGTAATAATGATTAACTAAAAAAACAGTGAATCATAACCATATATTGGTTATTTATTCTTACAATGCTCACGTCTCTGCATTTTTTTTTTTTTGAGTTGGAGTCTCACTCCATCGCCCAGACTGGAGTGCAGTGGCCGCTCCCGGCCACCGCAGCCTCGACCTGCAGGACTCCGGCGATCCTTCCGCCTCAGCCTTCCAAGTAGCTGGAACTACAGGCACACGCTACCACACCCAGCTAATTTTTGATTTATTGTAGAGATGAGGTCTCGCCAAGTTGCCCAGGTGGGTCTCGAACCCGCGGGCTCAGGCAATCCACTCACCTCAGCCTCCCAAGGCACGAGATTACAGGCTGAGCCACTGAGCCCAGCTTGACGTCTCTGCATTTTACACATAGCATTTCAGTTAATTCTCCCAAGCCCCCAACAGACTTGTCATCCCTATACCTTTGTTTTAAGCTGAGAAAACTGAGCCTCAGAGAAGGAAGTGAATTGCCCAAGGTCACACAGCCAGGAAATGGCAGAGTCAAGGCTGGAATTTAAGTACTTACCCACTGCCCTACTTGGCATCCCTCCACTAGTAAAGGAGGAAATATGTGAGAAGTCATAGCCTGCCCATGACATGGGCCTAGGGCTGGAGGCAGATTCTGCAAATATAACTTAACAAGCTTCAATTAAGTATAGGACTGTGCATAGCCCCATGCTAGGTGCTGGGGAGCAAAGAATGAGACCCGAAACACCCAGTGCCCCAAGTGCTCCCAACCCAGTGAGAGAGAAAAGCTCAGACCAAGCAGATCTCATCCCCAAGTGGGGGCAGGTAAGTCACTAAGGGAATGCTGAGGAGTTAAAGACAACTCTCATTGTCAGGGCAGGGGAGGGCTCATGAGGTTTTGTGGGACAGGGGCTGCCATCTGAGCTGAGCCTTGAAAAGACAGAATTTCAGCAGTGATTGAGAAATGGAGGGGGTAGCATTCCTGGCAGAGAGAAACAGAGAGAGCCAGGGCAAAGACACAGGTAAGCACTGGGCATGTCCTATAAGCGCCAGGAAATGCATTCTCCCAGCCCTCCCCTTGGCACTGGCCCAGGTGTCCAGGCCAGAGCAGAGGCCACCTTGAGCTTCCCCAGAGTCATAGGCTCCTGCTCACTTATGGTGAGTGGGCATGAAAAGGGACAAAGCACCTGAGCATCTGGGCATGAAGTTTGACAGGAGGGACTCAGGGACCAGAATCCAGAGATGCTAACTAACAGGGATGGTCTCACCAGAAGGGGGTGAAGCTAGAGAGGCAGCAAGGAAAAGGGCAAAGAACATGGACTGGGCATCAGGAGACCGACCTACTTCCAGAACCGCAGACCAAGCTGCATGGGACGTTGGCTCATCCTGTCCGACCCCCACGTTTATGGCTGGGAGAACTGAGGCCCAGACAGAGGAAGGGACTGGCCCACAGTCCCTCACCACCTTCACAGCAAAGTCAATCATGCACTGAGGGGTGCAGGAGACCAGCCTTCTTCACCTAGCTCTTCCATTAGCTCCCAGATGACCTTTCTCTAACATGGGACTCCATCCAACTCCATAAAGCAACCCTGAAGATGGCGGTCCTAAACTTTTATGGGTTCTGACTCAAAGACTGATGGTGCCTATGGATCCTCTCCTAGGGACAATGTACACACTCTCTCTCTCTCTCCCTTTTTTGAGTTGGAGTCTCACTTTGTCACTCAGGCTGGAGTGCAGTGGCATACTTGCGGCAACTCCCGCGTTGACCTGATGGGCTCCAGTGATTCTTCTGCCTCAGCCTTCCAAAAAGCTGGAACTATAGGTGTGCACGACCACACCCAGCTAATTTTTGATTTATTGTAGAAATGAGTTCTTGCCAAGTTGCCCAGGTTGGTCTCAAACCCATGGGTTCAAGCAATCCACTTGCCTCGGCCTCCCAAAGTGCTGGGACTACAGGCTGAGCCACTGAGCCCAGCCAATGCACACTCTCAAAACTATGTATGCTATTTCAGAAGTTCAGGAACATCTGAGACCTGCATCCTACAAGGATGATCAGAACCATCTGTGTCCCAATCACCTCGGCAGGGAGTCTGTTAACAGGTTGCTTTCAGGATCCCACCACGCATCTGACCCTCCCATGGAGCAGCTGAGTTGAAAACTCTAGGGTGAGTCCTGGAAGAATTTTTTAGCATGCTCCCCTTTGTTGCTCTTAGGGGGAGCAAAGTTTGAAAAAGCCAGCCTTGGGGAACCCTGGGAGGTGGCAGTGGGTAGGTGCCGAGCTGCTCTCCTTTCAGCGGTTCCACAGGCTGAATGTCTGTGGCCTTGCCGATGAAGAGGTGGCTCTGTGGCTAGAAGTTTTAAAGCCACTGCCTGTTCCTCATCAAAGCCACCTACTCAGGTGGGCAGGTGAGCGGCTCGGGCCAGGCTGACCAGCATCATAGTCCCGTGGGGATGGGTGGAGGCTCAGCAAGCTGACCATAGCTGCCCAGGTTAAGTGACACTCTGAGATCAGCAGCCCTGCCTGGGAAGGAGTCTGGACTTCTGGACTGAACCTGGGGAGAGAGGCTTCCTATCCTTCCTCTCTCCAGGCTGCCTTGCTCTGGCCCTTGGCCAGCTCAGGCTTCCTCTTCTTCTGAACCTGGGTCTCCTGTTTCTGGCCTCTGCCTCCACCATCCCCACTTCCTCCAGAGTTCTACCCCTCACTGAGCCTGACAGAATATCCAAGTCCCCAAGCACCCTTCTGAGGAGGCAAAACTGATGCTCTTTGCAGATGATAAGCTTTATCTAGAAGACTCTATTCATTGAAAAACTCATGTGGCCAGTGACAAAGCAAAAATACCTTCAGACTGGCCCTGTCACCTCCCCCGATGCAGTGTCTCACCCATGGGTGGGAGAGGTAGCCACCTAGAACCAGATGGGCTCAGAATCTTGGCCAGCCCCAGGCTGATGCTGTAGGAAGGCCAGTCCCTGAGGGGATGGCAGAGACAGGCCTGGAAGACAGGAGTCCTGGATTGGAGACCCTACTCTCGGAGTCCAGAATTTGTTCTCCAAATTTGAGCAAATGCATGCCCCCTTTTGGAACCCAAATGTTCCTGCAGGCCCCAACGTGGGAGTATAGAAAAGACTCAAGGGTACCTGCGGGCTTTGGCCAGATCTAGATTTAAATCCCAGTTGTGTCACTTGCAAGACCTTAGGCAAGTGATTTAGCCTCCTTTAATAATGGGGGTGGTAATCTCTACGTCACTGGGTAGCTGTAAGGACCGAAAGACATAAGGTACTTTAGTAAAGCGCTTAGCACAGCGCCTGGCACATAGTAAGCCAATAAACATAAGTAGTTGGTTCTAAGTCACCAGAATGAACCTCTTAAGGGGAAGACCCTAGGCTTTCTAATTCTTAGGTGGCCTCAAGCAACCCTGAAACCATCCACCTGAAGTGGGTCTGAAGACTTTATCTTTAGACTTCTAATCTGGAGAGACGGTAAGGAGCGGGAAGAGAAGAAAGCAGAGAGGAGGGAGTGAGAGAAAACTAAAAAGGGAGGAGGAAAGAAGAATTAAGGGGCCAGGGAGGGACTGACTGTCCCAGTTTGGGGGAAAGGAAACGACTCAAGAGAAACTGCAGGATAGGATAAGACCTCGCTCCTCTCCAGAGCCTTCCCCAGATCTACCAAGGCAAGGCTTAGAGGGGCAGGCCCGCTGTTAGTACGGCCCTGGCTGTCAACAGGGACACAGAAGCCTTGGGTTGCCTTGGCTCTGGACCCCTGTGTGATGGCCCCTCCCACTGGAGTAGAGATGGATACAGCCAAGCTCATAACAGAACAGCCTGCCCACTCAGCCTGCAGAGGCACTGCCTGCTCACTCAGGACCCAGGGACCCCTTTCTTGGGATTCTGATCCTGACTTAGCAGGACTTTCCCCTGCTGGGTCCTCACCTCTGGGAGGCGTGCAAGGCCTTCACCAGGCCTCTCCCTGCCCCAAGCTCCCACTTCTGAGGCTAAAGTTGCAACTGGGAGTGGGGGGTGGGGGAGGAGCACTGTTCAGAATGTAAACAGGAGTCACAAACAAGGCGTTACAATTGCCACTGACCAGCTGTGTGACCCTAGGGGCGTCACTCTCTCCCTGAGCATCAGTTTTCCTCCTAAGGCTGATGAGGGCAACCACAAAGACCATCTCCAAGGTCCTCCCAGCTCTGACAGCAGCTACCCTTCCTGGGAGGCCTCTGAGCACAAACAAGCAAAGAGGACCCGCCTCAGGAGAGGAGCCAGCAGGCTGGGCTCTGCTGAGAACGCAGCGGATGTGGCAATGGCCAAGGGGTATTATGACGACGATTATAACTAAAAATTGCAGCAACAAACCCTTAAGCAATTTACAAAGAGCTTTCTCATTATCTCCCAGGATCACAATCTGGTGAGGTAGGTAGGGCTGGAGAGTGATTATTCACATTTGACAGATGAGCAAAGATGAAGCAAGAGTAAGTGACTTGTCCCAGCTACTAAGTGCAGAAAAGAGGTAGCAGAAAAGGAAGTCATAATTACTATTATTATTTTTTTGAGTTGGAGTCTCACTCCGTCGCCCAGACTGGAGTGCAGTGGCCACTTCCGGCCACCGCAGCCTTGACCTGCTGGGCTCCGGCGATCCTTCCGCCTCAGCCTTCCGAGTAGCCGGAACTACAGGCACGCGCTACCATGCCCGGCTAATTTTTCTGATTTATTGTAGAGATGAGGTCTCGCCAAGTTGCCCAGGTGGGTCTCAAACCTGCGGGCTTTGGCATTCCACTCACCTCAGCCTCCCAAAGCGTGGGATTACAGGCTGAGCCGCCGAGCCCGGCTGGAAGTCATAATTATTGAGTACTTACTGTATACTGCCTCACTATCTGTTATTTTGATCAAATCTCACTACCATAACACTATTTTAAGTGCTACTGTCCCCATTCATAGAAGAGGAAACTGAGGCTGAGAAAAAGTTAATGATCTAAGACTCATGTCTGCTTCATTGCAAAGCCTGGATCTGGACCTAGGCCTGTGGTAGTATAAGGCTTGTGGTACTATAAGGCTTGCGTTCTTTTCCATCTTCCTGTACATACTGGGTTGAAGAGTGTCCCCCCTCGCCCTCCCAAATTAATGTCTACCTAAAACCTCAGAATGTGACTTTATTTGGAAATTGGGTATTTGCAGATGCAATTACTTAAGTTAAAATGAGGTCAGGCCGGACTAGGGTGAGTCTTATGCCCAATATGACTTGTGTCCTTATAAGAGGAAATGACACAGAGAGAAAGCCATGTGACGACAGAGGAAGACGCAGCTACAAGCCGAGAAATGCCAAGGACTGCTGGTGACCACCAGAAGCTAGGAGAGAGGCAAGGAACAGTAAGCCCCCTCAGCCCCCTCAGAAATGACCAACGTTACTGACACCTAACCTGGACTTCCAGCCTCCACAATTGTGAAAATAAATGCCTGTGGTTTTAGGCTCCCCGGTTTGTGAAGCTCCATCTTAGCAACCCTAGGAATTCAATACACTGTGCACCCCTTGAGTAGCAGACCTGGGACTCTTACACCCTGACTTTCAGATTCCCACTCATTAGGCAACTGTGAGGGTTATAGAGGACCCAGAGGCCTATGAGAAGTCACTCTTGCCTCTTCTTTACTGTCGGAGCCAGGCTGACCTGAAGCCCATCAGCTGTGCTTCCGGATGCTCTAGGCCTCTGTCCAACCCACGGGGCCTCCTGCTGAGCTTGTTTAGCAGCCTGTGGCCCTGGTTTCCAGGTCAACAGTCTCCCACTTCCACTCAGGCCATCCTCTACCACCACCTGGAAAGCCATGTTTTTTAAATGCAAATCTGCTCCTTCCTGGTTGGCTTAATCCTCTTCCCTGGCTCTCCCCAGATGTAGGACTTAGTCAGGCTCTTTGGCCCGTGTCAGATCTGGTCCCAACCTTCCTCTCAGCCTTATCTTTAGTCACACTCACCACCCCACCTCTGTCCCCACCACTTGCCACCTTTTGCTCCAACCACATGGAACTATTTGGTGCTCCCCTAACAAGTCATCTTGCCCTTTGCACATGCTGTTCCAACTACCTGGAAGATCAAATCCAGCCCAAGCACCATCTCTCTCCTCCATGAAGTCTTTTCCTCCACAAATAGCCACACCCTTGTACACTGTCTTTGTGATATTGCACCCTTACAAGTCTGCTCCCACCCCTGCCTGTGAACACTGTTATATTCATTTCTGTTTCTATAGGCCTAGGGCCTGACACAAAGGCTTCAAGAATGTTGACCTGAACTGTGGAGTAGCCATAATAGCAATAATAGCTAACATTTGCCAAATGTTTACGATGTGCTCAAACTATGCTAAGCATTCCATGTATGTTACCTCATTAATTCTCAAAACAATCCTATGAAACAGGCACTAGTATTGGTCCTGTTTATAGGTGAGGAAATGAAGAGAGTTGGGCCCAAGTCCATCCAACTAATAAATAGCAAAGCCCAAAAGATTCCACAGCCAGTACTAGGAACCACTATTAAGTACACCATCCACCCCAATACTTCCATTTTACAGAAGAGGAAGCATGCAAAAAAAGGGAAGATGATTGGCCCACAGTCATGTAGCAAGGCGTGGACCCACATCTTTAGACTCCTCATTCAGTTCTCTTCTTCTCATTCCTGCAGGACCCTAATCAGGACAGAAAAACAGAGAACCCCACCTAGGCTGTGTTTCCTGAGGAACTCCTCCCCCTCCCCACCCCCCCACCACAGAAAAGAGCCCAGCACAGGCCTGGCCACATGGTGAGTGCTCAAATCTATGGCCAGGAAATAGGAGAGGCAGCAGTAAAAAGACAGAGAAGCCTACTTGAGAAAAGTCTGAGGCCTGCTTGGATAATACATTGTCAGGACTTGAGAGGAAACTCTGGGTATGATTTAGTACTATCTCCTATTTTACAAATTAATTCATTTGACAAACTTATTGAACACAAATCATAAGTCAGGCACTGAGAAGGACACTAAGAAGATCACATGAACTAACAGGTTTACGTATAATTACAAACTTTCATAAGCCCTTAGAGAGCTCTAAGAATGTATAACAGGAAAAACTGACTTAGCCTACGAAGTTGGCAAGAGCCGCCTGAGAAAGTGACCACTGAGCTGCGATATGAAGAGTGGGAGTTAATCAAGAAAAGAAGCAGGGAAGAGTGTGCTAGACAGAAGGAGCCACATGTGCAAAAACCCAGATGCAAAAGAGTTCCTGGTGCCTACATGAACTAAAGGGCCAAAGTGGCTGGTTTCCAGACAGGTGGGCAAGGACAGGATCCTGTAGGGCCTTACATACCAAGGTAAGAACTGGAGAAACTGAGCAGAGCAAGGAAACCCTTTTCCTCAGGACTTGGCCTAGAGCAGACACTGTCAAAGAGTCACTGCGCTGGTTAGTGAAGGAATGATTTGTTCAAGATCACAAGACCTGGGACCTAACTCCCACCTACTAGATGGGGCTATTTCAAATGTATATGTGGGGAACAGAGGAGGCTTTCCAAGTGTTTCAACTTATAGGAGGTTCCTGGCTAGTTGCCTGCACTGTTCTTGGGCTCTAGAGTGCATAAGAACCACCTGCATTTGTTAAAAATAGACTGCCGGGCCCCACCCCCAGAGTTACTGATTCCTAGGTCCAAGAATTTGCATGTCTCACAAACTCCCAGGTGACTCTGCTGCTGGTGGTAAAGTGACCTCACTCGAAGAACCACTGCTCTAGACTACTGAGGGGAGAGGGAGCAGTGAGTGGGGACCATGGCCAGGATCCATAGGGGCTAGAAGTGTGGGTTCCTCAACCTGGTAACAATTAGACAAACTCCAGCACTCTGAGCAAGGAAAGTGGCTTCAAAGTCCCCCAATCCAGCCCATTAGCTGCCCAGCCAGGAAAACCAAGACTTAGGAAGTTTAGAATATTTTACATAAAGACACAATAAAAATGTGTTGAGTGAACAGATAGACACGCAAAGTATTTGATTAAAAGTTAAAAGGAGATCCCTGGATGGGATTCCAAGGCTCTAGCATCCCGGCCAGCCTTCCCACGTCCTGGGATTCAGGGAGGGGACAGAGAGCACAGCTCTCCTTAGCCTTTGCTGCCTTTGGCAGGGAAATATTTTAGGAATTGCAGAAATCTGCTGTTGGCCACCAATCTTGTCACCCATCCACCTTCCTGCCTTTACACTTCCAGCTCCCTCCCTCTACACTTTAAATCCCAGGCATTGTATCCTGGCACACTGAGCGCAGAGGGGGAGGTAGAGTCACAGGGAAGAATTCTTGCACTTGGACATCCTTGTCCCCGAATACCTCCTTTCTACTAGAAGACTCTTGGTTTCTCTCTGTCCTTGTATTCTAGGCAAACCCCAATCTACCCACATTTCAGTATCTGAGACCCACAGAGCCAGGAACTAAATTCCCAAGCTTGCTCTTCACCCAGTTTTTCTAAAGCAGAGTGGCCCCGAACAGAAATTTTTTAATCCTATTCCACTTGGCAGCAAAATGCCACTTCTCTGCGAACGCACACGCACAGACTCACTAATATACAAACAGCTATACGTACATAAAAACAAATACACCAGAACTATGAAAACATATCAAGTGACACATTATTCACCGTTCACTGATAAAACACAGCTAAACACCCAGATGCACAACAGCACACAGGGAGAACACACACACACACACACACACACACACACACACACACACACTACAGACCTGGCAAGCATGCCTGCGCCCATCCTTGGGGGAGAGGGCACAGACACACCCAAAGACACCTCTCTAAGAGGTCTCCTGAAGGGAGTTCCTTGGAGTGGGGTGGCCCTTTAAGAGGTTGGTTCTGCCTTCGAGTGCTTTCAGGGCACCTGAGCTCGAATTCGTCTACTCACCCACCGGGAGTCCCGTGGCCTGAGAGCGGGAGAGCGGCTGGTCAGGCCAGGCTAGATCTGGACCCAGCCTAGGGTCCCCTGGCCACAACAGGAAATGGATCCCTGAACCGCCGGTCACCTGCTTGGGGACTGCTGTCGCTGCCACCCCCACTCCTCTCACACACACACACACACACAAACACACACACACCCTCGAGCTTCAGGCAGGACACGCCCTCCGCTCCAGCTCAGCTCGGAATGCGGGCTCCGCTGTCAGCCCCGCTCCCTTTGGCCCCCGGGGTGTGGCCGCCCACCTGCCAGAAGGGAGTCTCCGCCCGACGGGGACGCCCCCGCTGCCGCCACCCATTGCCCGGGCCAGATGCCTAGCTCCCGGCGACAGCAGCTCCTGGACCGCCGCCCCCACCCCTTTCTCCCAGCAGAGCGGAGACAAAGCCGCGCACACGCACAAGGGGGCTACGCGGGGCTACGCGGGTGCACACCCGTCCTCACACGCGCATACACGGGAGTCACACTGGCCGCGCAGCAACACACACACACACAAACACACCGGCCACAGGCTCCAGCCACCAGCGAAGCCGCTGGCACACGCCCTCATCCAGATGTACACGCTCTGCTACACGCTCGGACACACCCTCTCACGGACACATTCGCGGGTAAACACACGCAGACACACACGCCCTCACCCAGATACGCACACACACCCGGTCCAGACGCACGGAGACACACGGGCATACACCCTCGCACACGCACACACGGATGCACACCCGGCGCACACGCGCGCGCGCCGCGCATCCGCTCGTATAGGGCCACGGACACACACGCGCGCTCACACCCAGCACACCCGAGATGTGAGCTCCGGCACACCCGCCCCAGCCCCGAAGCCCACGAATCTGAGCGCGGGGCTCCAGGCACAGGCGCCCGCCTCCCGGAGGCTGCCGGCCGGCCTGTCGGAGCTCAGGATCCGGAGCCAAGCCCGCAGCCCTCGGCGGTCCCCCACGCGCACACGCAGGACCGGCCGCGGCGGGGTCCCCGGGCCCAGGGGAGGACGGCTGACGCGACTGACCTGCAGCGGCGGCGCGGCTTTCGGGCGCTCCTGTCTCGGTCCCACGTCCGGCGGCCGCCCGGGCGGCTTCGAGGCGCGCTCGAGCTGCGCAGAAATGCCCCGCTCGCTCGCGCGCTCGCTCCTTCGCTCCCTCCCACGGCGCTCAGCCCCCTCCTCGCCCGCCCCCCACACCCCGTCTCCCCCTTCCGCCCCGCCCCGGCCGGCTCCCCCGGAGGAGGCGGCGGCGATCCCGGCCGCCCAGGCAGCAGCGGTCGGGCGGACGCGCGAGCAGCGGCGGCAAGTCGCCAACAGCCAGGGGAGCAGGAGGAGCCGAGCTGGCCCGGGAGGGGCGCAGAGGAGGGGACCGAGCCCGCGAGCCCTCCTGGCGCTAGGGCCCGCCGCCCGTTTCCCCACGTGGGCCCGGCGCCCACCTGAGCCGCCGCGATGTTCAGAGGTCGGGCAAAGAAGAGGGGGAGACCCCACCCGGGTTCCCACCTCCCCTGGGTCCATGCCGCGCCGACTTCGGCTCTCCCTGGCTTGGACTGCTCGGCTTCCGGCCCGGTGCCCCGGGCTAACCCCGCGACTCAGCGCCCGGCTAGCGGACTTCGTCTACCTCCAGCCAGGACCTGGCCAACGCCCACCCACCGCCACACCGACCTCCCATTGTTCCCGTGGCCGGAGCTCGCAGAAGAAGGCTCCGTGCTTTGGGGCAGCGGCCCTGGACTCCGTGAGGGCTCTCCAAGGACCCCGTCCCCACCCTGGGGTCCAGACGCCCACCCTCCGCAGGCCCAGGAGCATCCAGAGTAAAGGCTTTTCTAAATTAGTGTCCTAAGTACATGGCCCTACAGATGCTCCTAGGTCCTGCTTTGAGTTATAGCGAGGCCAGGTGAGCAGAGGGCCGAACCGTGTTCAGCGTGCCCAATATAGCACCTAGGGGAAGATGGGGCACTGATTATTACCTCCCTGCTACAGATAAGGAAGATGGGAATTCCTGCCCTACAGCTCCTGGGGCAAGGCAGGCCTCCAGAAGGCCTGGGGCGAGCCTGGGACTCCTTTGTTAGATGGTGGAGTGCATGGAGAAGAAGGTCGCTTGCTGGCCAAGGTTTTACTGGCAGTCAGCACATTGCAAAGGCCTGTGCAGGAGCAGCCACCTTTTTCTCTCTTGCCCCCCACCCCCACCCCCCCACAGCCATTTGCAGATCAGAAGCCTCTCCTGGGTCTCTCCTCCAGGCAGCATAGAGCAGAGGGGAAGCCCAACAATTCTGGGTCTTCCCTGTGGTGCAGCCTCCAGCATAGGATACTAAGAGCAGATGGGAAGTGAACAGCTGAGAACAGGAGAAATCAGGGAGGAGACAGGCGGTGGCCATGCCTGTGACCCCAGCACTTTAAGAATCTGAGGCAGGAGGATTGCTTAGCCAGGCATTCAAGACCAGCCTCGGTAACATAGTGAGACCTCACCCCTACCAAAAAAAAAGTTGTTTTAAAGTTGCCAGGTATGGTGGTGCATCTGTAGTTCCAGCTCCTTGAGAGACTGAGGTGGACAGATCACCTGAGCCTAGGAGGAGGAGGCTGAGGTGAGCCATGATTTTGCCACTGCACACCAGCCTGAACTACTGAGTGAGACCCCAACTCTAAAAGAGAGAGAGAGAAATCAATCAGGGAGGGGAGGCCTGCTTTGGGCCACCAAGAGCTTTCACAAACTAAGGGAGAACAAAACTAAGGGAGTGAAGGCCCCAAAGCAGGCTTGTCCAGGAGGGAAAATTAGAATTTTTCTTTTTTTTGAGTCGGGGTCTCACTCTGTCACTCAGGCTGGAGTGCAGTGGCACACTCATGGCCACTGCAGCCTCGACCTACTGGACTCAGGCGATCCTTCCATCTCAACCTTCTGAGTAGCTGGAACTATAGGCACACACTACCATGCTCCACTTATTTTTTGAGTTATTATAGAGATGAGGTCTCACCAAGTTGCCCATCTCAAACCACTGAGTTCAGGCAGTCCTTTCGCCTCTTCTCCCTAAGTGCTGGGATTACAGGCTTGAGTCACCTCGCCCAGCCTTAGAATTATTAACAAAAACTAATAATAACTAACTTGTTTGGAACACTTATATTCTAGGCACTGTTGTAAGAGCTCTACTTGCATTAACTCATTTAATGCTCACAATAACACGGTAGGATAGAGGTTATTCTTATCCCCACTCTACCCATGTGTAAATGGAAACACAAATACATTAATTACATAGCTTCTAAACTGGCAGAGCCAGATCCAGACCTGGGGAGCTGATTCTCAAGCTTGCACTTTAACAACCCCAGGCCAGACAGAAGCAGTCCTGGATGAGGCAAAGGCATTTGAAGACTAGAGTACCTATCACAGCAGGACTCTGTTTATGGTGTCTTCGGTCTCCCTGTAGGTAACCTGGTACCCAGCACAGCATCTGGGTTTTAGGCCTACTTTGTTAACTGGCTGCATCATGGGGCTGGAGAGCAGGGTGCCAATACAGAGCTTAGCTGCAACCCTCTCTGCTCTGCTGGCATTTTTATCAGTGGTTTTAGATAAAGCAGATGAAGATATGAAACACTAACCAAATCTACTGTTGCCATGAAGTTGAGGGGGATAACGAACACTCTGGAAACTGGAATCAGTTTCTTAAAGATCTCAGTGACCTTGGGGCTGAGCTAGAACTCTCAACATAGGTGCCACATGGAATAGGTGTAAACTCCAGCCCTTTGCTCCAAACCAGAGCAGTCCCACAGGACTTTCTGTGATGAGGGAAATGTCCTGAATCTGTGCTGTCTGATGTGGTGGCCACTAGCCATCTGTGCCTACTGAGCACTTGTAATGTGACTAGTACAACTGAGGAATTGCAAATTTAATTGCATTTAATTTTAAGTACTTTAACTTTGAATAGCCACATGAGGCTAATGGCTGCCATATTGGACAGTGCCCTTCCAAATGATCAAGTACCCCAGATATAGTATAGAAATAATCTAGATTAAGAGCAGTTTCAATGAAAATGATTTAAAGGTTTTAGTTGACTGCTTCCTCAACAATGCAGTGTGATTACAAAAAAAAAAAAAGGAAAGAAAGAAGAAGAGAGGGAGAGAGGGAGGAAGAAGGGAATGAAGAGAAGGAGGAAGGAGAAAAAGAAGAAAGGAAGGGGGATGAATACGACTACCAGTAGAAACAGAGGTTGGTTCAGCTCTGCCCTAGATGGGTTACAGTTGGACCACGGGGTTCACCTCTGGGTCTCACATTCTGAGGAGGCTGCTGTCACATCTAGAGCACATCTAGAGGAGACCACATGTTAAGGACCTAAATGCCATGCTGGTTGATGGTAGCCTGGAGAACAGAAAGCACGAGAGAGATGTTGTGGCTATTTCTAAACACCTGAAGAGTTATAAGACAGAAAGAAGAGTTGACTTGTTTCCTATTATTTAGGTCTAATAAACAAAACAAAAAATTTTATATAAGTGAACCCCTAGGCCACTCTTTGAGGGAAGGATCCATGTCAAGTTGTCTTTCTGTTCCCTTCAGCACCTAGTCCACCCAGGGCACGTTAGACATTGACTACAGATTTGCTAACTGCATGGATATGAAAGAATTCCACTCAGCTCCAGTGGGCAGACATCCCAGAAGACAATTTCAGGTCACTATAAAGAGCTCTCTAACAGCTGGAATGACCCAAGAATGGAACAGACCACCTTGGTAGTCATGAACTCTTTGTCAACAAGTAGTATTCAAAGAAAGATTGGGTTTTCACTGGGAAGCTGAACGAGGAACCAGATGACCCCTCAAGTTGAAAAATGTGCATGTTGTATTAGGAAGGGAAAGACAGGATCAGGCTGTATGTGTAGAATAAATTGATGGGAAGGGAGCAGAAGCAAGGAGGACCCTTTTAGGAATGACTTAGGAACCACTGCAGTGGTCCAGGAGATAAGAGAATAGACTGGGAGGCAGTGGGGATGCAAAGTCAAAGACAGGCATGACTTGATGGAGAACTGGCATTACTAGGCTGGGAGTCAGAAGCTGCAGGTTCTGGTCCTGCCTCTGCCATTAACTTATCCTGTGAGGCTGAGCACGGCGGTTCATGCCCATAATCCCAGCACTTTGGGAGGTTGAGGGGGGAGGATGGCTTGCGGTCAGGAGTTTGAGCCCAGCCTGGGCAACATAATGAGCTCCAACTCTGCCAAAAACAAAAAGAAAAACAAAAAACTTAGCTGGCTAAGTTATGGCTGAGGCAAGGAGATCACTTGAGCCCAGGGGTTCAAGGCTATAGTAAGCTATGATCATGCACTGCACTCCAGCCTGGGTAACAGAGTGAGACCCTGTCCCTAAAAATAAAATAAAAGTTTGTCATTTAAAAACAGTTTTTTTTTTTTTTTGAGTGGGAGTCTCACTCCATTGCCCAGACTGGAGTGCAGTGGCTGCTCCTGGCCACTGCAGCCTCCACCTGCTGGGCTCCGGCGATCCTTCCGCCTCAGCCTTCCACGTAGCTGGAACTACAGGCGTGCGCTACCACACCCGGCTAATTTTTTGATTTATTGTAGAGATAAGGTCTTACCAAGTTGCCCAGGTGGGTCTCGAACCCGCGGACTCAGACAATCCACTCACCTCAGCCTCCCAAGGCGCGGATTACAGGCTGAGCCACCGAGCCTGGCTAAAAACAATTTTTTAATTTAAAAAAAACCTTATGAGGTTGTCTTGGGTAAATTCCACCCCTTGAGTAAATGCCTTCGCTTCTTCGGATTTCAATGTCCTCATCTGTAAAGTGCAGAATGGTCTTCAAGGTCTCTCCTAACTCTGGATTCTGTTGAATGGGAGAGAGATAATGAAGAGTAATTGGGATAATGCGTTAGAAAGTCTTCATAAGCTTCAAAGTAACTATATCATTAATATCATCACTATTGTTCCTGTTCCAGGACTCCATGACTAGACTAGTAGGATGGGACAGGAAAGGACCAAGTGGACTCTGTGAGGGTGAGGTGAGGGACAAGGATCATTGGTCATTTGGGAGGGTCAGTTAGCCACTCCATCCTTTCCCCAGAAACTGTGAAGAAGTATTCTGTGCCCTGTCAGCCTTGGGAACTGCTTCCTCATTCCTTGAGCCACACCTTATACTTGGCTAAAAGAAGCAATCAGTTCTAAGAATAGTTAGACTGTCTCCCTCCTTTAAATGTCCACAAATGAATCCCAGTCTGATCTTTCCTTAAATGATAGCATCATCATCTCATACAGAGATAGCCAATATTATTGAGCACTCAGTACATACTAAGCACTTATACAATTTTCTCTCCCTGGGAGTAGCTCTAATTATTACCTCATTTTATAGATGAGGACACCACAGCTCATGGAGAACTGTAATCTCCTCATAGTCACAAAGTCTACGAGAAGGATTCCAATGCCAGTCGTGGTGGCTCATGTCTATAATCCCAGCACTTTGGGAGGCAGATGTGAGAGTATTACCTGAGCCCAGGGGATCAAGACCATCTCGAGCAACTTGGTGAGACCTCATGTCTACAATAAATCAAAACATTAGCCAAGTGTGGTGGCACATGCCTGTGGTTCCAGCTACTTGGAAGGCTGAGGTGGAAGGATCACCTGAGCCCAGCAGGTGGAGGCTGTAGTGGCCATGAGTGTGCCACTGCACTCCAGCCTGGGTAACAGTGAGTCGCCAACTCAAAAAAAAAGGGGGTTCCAGTGCAAGTCTGGGTGATTTCAAGGCTGCGCTCCTAAAGAGTCTTACTATATATTTTTGCAACACCTTAGGGAGGAGAGTAGGATCAGTGTCATCTCCAGTTTACAGCTGGAGAAGCTAAAACTCAGGTTAAATTCCATCACTTGGACAAGTTAGTAAAGTCTTCCACTGTACAGTTGGATCTCTTTCCACTTCTTAGAGCTTTCTTCCTCTGTGCCTTCCAGGGCCTCCCCCAGCCCTCTCAGACCTGATGGGTGGGGACTTGCCCAATCTCCTTTAAAAAAGGACTTTCACTGTCCTTTTCCTGGGGGGAGGGAAAGCTTTCTGAAAGGAGAAAGTTAATTTCCACCTTCTCTTCCCACTTCTAGCACCACCACCACCCCCCGCCACCCCGCCCCAGCCCAGGGCCTTCTGGTGATGGGGCTGAAGGCTTACAGAGTGAGTCATGTGGAGCTGACCTGCCAGAGTCACCCAAGCACAAGGTGCTAAACTTAGTTTAGAGGGGCGGAAAAGTAGGCCAAGAATCATCAGCCTCTGGAGCGCAGTCCAGTTGCAGCTTGTGCCCCTACTCGTCTCAGTCCCAAACACTACAAACATTTGGGGACTGTTGGGCAAAGCCTTGGAGGCAAAGGAGACACATGACAAATAAGGGTGCATCTCTACCTTCAGAGGGGATAAGACAGTGAGTACAAAGTAATATATTTTTATAAAGAATGATAGAGGCACATGATGAGTAACTGAGGAAAGAAGCTCTTGAAGGAGTTGAGATTTAAGTGGAATCTTTAAAAAAAATTTTTTTTAGTTGGAGTCTCACTCTGTTGCCCAGGCTGGAGTGCAGGGGCATGCTCATGGCCACTACAGCCTCGACCTGCTGGGCTCAGGCCATCCTTCTGCCTCAGCCTTCCAAGTAGCTGGAACTACAGACATGCACTACCAGGCCTGACTTAATTTTTTTGATTTTTTTATTGTATATATGCGGTTTCATGAAGTTGCCCAGGCTGGTCTCAAATCCCTAAGTTTGAGCAATCCTCTCATCTTGGCCTCCCAAAGTGCTGGAATAATAGGCTTGAGCCACCGCGCCTGGCCTAAAGTGGAATCTTAAAGAGGGAGCTCAGCACAGAGAAGAGGACACCATCTAGCAGGCAATAGGGAATTATAGAGTATACTATGGCTTTGGAGACAGATTGAGCTTGAATCCCAGTTCTACTCCTTCCCAGCTGTTTGACCTTGGGCAAGTTACTCAGTCTCTGCAATTGAGGTGTTACTTTTCTCCATTATTTGTGCTTCCCCTTAGCCAGTAAGAGGATTATACATCCCAGCCAGTTGCCATGTGACTTGCATACCCTCCGGAGCAAGGACTGCACTTTCCCAGCCCATTGTCAGACTTGAACACAAAACTTACTTTGCCCAATGAAATTCAAGCTGAAGAGCTATATGCCAGTTCTAAGCAAAAAACCTGAAGAGGCATTGCATGCCTGAGGCTAAAGTCTCCTTCTTTTATCCCTGACTCTCGAGTGGTGTGTTCTGGGTAGGGGCTCTGCCTTCAGCCTGGATCCCAGAATGAAAAGACATAGAGCAGAGCCGCAGTCAACTCACAGCTGCCCACAGCTACTCATGTGTGATGTGATGAAGCAAACTGTGTCACCGTAAATCACTGAGATTCGGGAATTGTATGTTATCACATCATACTTAGAAACGTTCCCTAGCACACCCCTCTACATGTAGATAATTTTACTAGCACCTACCTTACAGAACTGTTGTGAGGGTTAAATAAGATTATCTAATGAAAAATGTGGGCCGGGCTCGGTGGCTCAGCCTGTAATCCCGCGCTTTGGGAGGCCAAGGTGAGTGAATTGCCTGAGCCCATGGATCCAAGACCCGCCTGGGCAACTTGGTGAGACCTCACCTTCTACAATAAATAAAAAAATTAGCTGGGGCTGGTAGCGTGCACCTGTAGTTCCAGCTACTTGGAAGGCTGAGGTGGAAGGATCGCCGGAGCCCAGCAGGTGGAGGCTGCGGTGGCCCGGAGCGGCCACTGCACTCCAGTCTGAGCAACAGAGTGAGACTCCAACTGAAAAAAAAAAAAAAAAATTAGCTGGGCGTGGCAGTGTACACCAGTAGTTTCGGCTACTTGGAAGGCTGAGGCGGAAGGATGGCCAAAGCCCAGCAGGTCGATGCTGCGGGTGGCCGTGAGCATGCCACTGCACTCCAGCCTGGGCAACAGAGTGAGACTCCAAGTCAAAAAAAAGAAATTCAAGAAAAAATAGAAACGGCATTTGCAAAAGATGGTACCGTATGGTGAGTATCCCCTCCTAGAATCCACGTCCCTTAGAACCTCAAAATACGTACTTATTTAGAAATAGGGTCTTTGCAGATATAGTAAGTTCAGGATTTCAAGAATAACTCATACTAGATTTAGAGTGAGCCCTAATTCCAGTGACCGGTCTCCTTATAAGTAAAGAAGACACAGAAAAGATGATGGGAAGCAAAGATTAGAGAGATGTGTCTACAAGCCAAGGAATGTCAAGGGTTATTGACAACAACCAGAGGCCGAGAGAGGGGCATGGGATATTTCTCTCTAAGTCTCCAGAAGAAACTGACACCTTGATTTCAGACTTCTAGCCTCCTGAACTGTGAGAAAATAAATTTCTGTTGTTTTAAGCCACCCAGTTTGTGAAAATTTGTTATGACAGCCCTAGGAAACTAACACGGATGAGTTATTTAAGAATGATACTGAACAATTGGTTATTCATTTGGAAAAAAATAAAATTGGCTTTCTACCCAAAGGGTTTTTGGGAGGATCCAAAAAAGTCCTGAATTTATTTATAAAAAATTGTGTATTTATTCTTATATGTTTAAACTTCAGTTACTTCAAAGCACTCTCTGTTTGATACAATACACCTGTCAAGATGCTTTTCCACTGCTAAAAGCAGTTTTTAAAGTCGTTTATTTTGATGCCTTTTAGTGCTTCTGCCATTTTTTGTTTCACTTTGGGAAACGTTTTTCATTTGGGGTACTTTTTTCATCTGGAGAAACAAAAAAAGAAGTCGCTAGGGGTGAGATCAGGTGAATAGGAAGGGTGGGGCAAATGGGTGATTCTGTTTTGGATCAAAAACTGCTGAACATTCAATGCAGTGTAGGCAGGAGCACTTGTAAATCACCCATCATGAAATGGGCAAATACACTGAAAGACTCTCCAAAAAAATTCACTGAAGTCAAACATAGCCTTTCACAACAATGCGAACTGGTACACTGATGCCAATGGGTTCCTAGAACACTTACCCAGTGGGGGGAGCCTGTACTACAAGGGGTCTATCCTCCAAAATATAATTTTGGTTTTTTGGGGGGTCATATAGCATACACAAAATAACATTCAGTTAGATTAAAGACCTAAATTTGAAAAGCAAAACTTAAAAATCTTCAGAATTTACTACAGAAAATCATCTCTGGGTCCTCCAGGTATAGAAATATTTCTTCAATGAGACACACAAAAAATCACGGGCAATCTCTTTCAGGTCCCCTCCCACTGTGGGAGCTTTTCTATCTTCTTAATAAATCCTACTCTTAAAAAATCACAAATTATATTAGTCTGAGTTCTCCAGAGAAACAGAACCAATGGAATATATATTATATATAAGAGACAGAGAAAGAAAAAAAATTGACTTATTTTAAAAACTGGCTTCTGTGGATATGGAGACTGAGGAGTCCCAAGATCTGCAGTCAGCATGCTGGAGACCCAGGAGAGCCAGTGGTTTTTCAGTACAAGTACAAGTCCAAAGACAGGAGAAGATGAATGTTCCACCTTGAACACAGTCAGATGGAGAAAAAGAATTGTCCCTTACTCCACCTTGGTGTTTTATTCAGGCTTTCATTGGATTGGGTAAGGCCCACCCACTTGGGGAGGGGAATCTACTTTACCTAGTCTACAGATTTAAATGTTAATCTCATCCAGGAACACCCTCACTGACACACCCAAATAATGTTTAACCAAATATCACCCCATGGCCTAGTCAAGTTGACACATAACATTAACCATTACACAAATTAAAAATGAAAAGAATTGAGGTTGGGCATGATGGCTCAAAGCTATAATCTCAGCACTTTGGGTGGTCAAGGCAGGAGGATCTACTTGACCTCAGGAGTTTGAGACCAGCCTAGGCAACATAGCGAGACCTCATTTCTACAAAAAAAAAAAATTTAGCCAGTCATGGTGGCACGTACCTGTAGTCTCAACTACTCGGAAGGCTGAGGTAGAAGGATCACTGGAGCCCAGGAGGTTGAGGCTGCGGTGAGCCATGATTGTGCCACTGCCCTCCAGTCTGGGTTACGGAGTGAGCCCCCGACTCAAAAAATAAAAAATAGGCCAGGCTCGGTGGCTCAGCCTGTAATCCCACGCTTTGGGAGGCTGAGGTGAGTGAATTGCCTGAGCCTGCGGGTTCGAGACCTGCCCGGACAACTTGGCGAGACCTCATCTCTACAATAAATCAAAAAAATTAGCTGGGTGTGGTAGTGCGCGCCTGTAGTTCCAGCTACTTGGAAGGCTGAGGTGGAAGGATGGCCGGAGCCCAGGTCAAGTCTGCGGTGGCCAGGAGTGTGCCACTGCACTCCAGTCTGGGCGAGAGAGTGAGACTCCAACTCAAAAAATAAATAAATACATAAAAATAAAAATAAAAACAACAAACAAACCTAGACTAAATGGAATGAAATACTTTGCCCTCAGAAAACAAGCACTAGAA
>CAUYQG010086116.1:0-24220 GCA_963574415.1 Tarsius wallacei
GCTTTCTTGAATTTAATCTTTGCAGTGAACGCATATATTTCTGGTCTTTAACTTCCCCCCGGCTGTATGTGTGTATCTTTGTCTTTAAAGTATTTCTTGCAAACAACATATAGATTATTCTTTCCTTTAATCCTGCTTAAAGATCTCAGCCATTTATTTGGGCTCTTTACCCTATGTACACTTAATCTAACTATTGAGATGCCTGTGCTTAAGTCTACAGCCTCAGTGTTTACCATGTATTCTTTGTTCCTTTGTTCTTCCTCCATGCCTTTTTTGGGGTATCGCAGGAGGCACTGAATCAATATCCCATGTTATGTCTTCTATTGATGTTTTAGCTATGCTTTTTTTTAATTTTTACTGTTTACTGAACAGATTACAATATGTATCTTTAACTTTTGATTTACCTTTAAAAATCATGTCTTCACTCACTACCTCCATGACATCTTTTTTTTAGTTCCCAGTATGAGTGAGAACCTGTGATATTTGTCTTTCTGTGAGGCTGAGAAGGGAGGAGGGTAAAGGGAGGTTGGGTACAAAATATAGATGGGTACAAAATGGGTACAAAAATACAGTTAGATAGGAGGAACAAGTTTTAGTGTTCAGTAATACAGTAGGTCAACCATAGTTAACAAAAGTTTATACTATATTTCAAAATTGCTAGAAGAGAAGATTGGGAATGTTTTTAACACAAAGAAATTATAAATGTTGGAGGTGATGGATATCCCACTTACCCTGATTTGATCATTACCCATAGTATGCAGGTATTACAATATCACACATATTCCATAAATACGTACAGTCATTATGTATCAATTTTAAAAATACAGATAAAAGCATGCCTTTCCCATGTTTATACAGCTTCGCATTTGCACATGCTGTTCCTTATTCTGGATTTATATTTCCAAATATATTTTCAAGATTCTTTTTCTCATTTCCACAGATATTTTCAAGATTCCTTTTTAGTTTCCTTCAGATCACTGCTCAGGAGTTATTTTATCAGAAAGGCTTTCCATAACTTCTTTATATAAAATCATAATCTACCTCTATGAGTTTACTACTTTTGTATCTTGCCTTATTTTTCTCCATAATATTTCCACATTTAAGGAAATATGATTAATTAAAGTAACAAATATGACTGATTGCTTAAGGGAGTTTAATGTTTGAATTTATCCAAATTAGTAATTACAAATCAACATTGTTGTTGATTTTTAACACATTTCTAAATACTTTTCAGAATCTATAAATTACACTTAAAAGCTTAATACTTTTTTTTACTTTATAAATTTACTTCTCATTTAAAAGTCAACCGGCTGTAAATGACGTTTTCAATGTTCACAATCTTAGACCCTCTGTGCACCCCTCTTTCTTCAAATCTCCACTTAAAATTAACTTCTTTGTGGAGTTTTCTCTCATCCCTCAAGTCTGAGTTAAGGCTCCTCCTAGATACCTCTAGAACATCCTTTCCTAAGAATATTTATCCCACAGTACTGGAGTTGCCCATTTATCTCCTGTTACCTAGCACAGTCTCTGGCACATAGCAGGCACTCAAGAAATACTTGTGGAGTGAAAGAGCAAAGATCGAAGGAAGACTGAAAAAGAGGGGAAAGGAAGGAAGGACCTCTCCTCTGCCGACCTATGTTCAATGTACCTTCAATAATTTGCAATCCTTGTACCCTCACAAAGACATCACAATTTTCAAAATGAAATATATTAACATATAAGCACCTTTCAATTTAGTTAGATCTCATATAATTTAAGCTTTGCATTCAAGCTTAAGAAAGAGAGGAAAAATTCTTTCAAGCTGTCAGGTAATGCTTGAGCAAATTCTTATTGGTTTACTAAGGCTACATACACATGGAGAGAATTTCAGAATATGAAATTCTGTGACTTTTGTATGTTCCATATAGTCCGAAGTACAATATGCACTATTACGAAATATGAAATAAAATGCCGCTATTTCTTGACTTAACATTTTCTGTCTCGTTGCTTAGTTACTTTGCTCTACAAAATTTCAATCCATTGTTGCCACTTGAAGCAGAAATTTTAAGGAGAGGAAAGCTTTGAGGATAATACCTCAGTTCTGCAGTCTTTCCAAATCTTTCAGAAGACCCTTCAAGATACTTATGCATGCAAAAACAGCATTTCTTCCTACCTTTTTAACATTGCACATCAGTCCTCTTCTCTTTCTCCTATTCTTTGTCTTTTCTCCTAATCAGTGTCATTCTGTTCATCTTTCTTTTTTTTTTTTTTTTTTTTGAGTTGGAGTCTCACTCCTTTGCCCAGACTGAAGTGCAGTGGCCGCTCCCGGCCACTGCAGCCTTGACCTGCTGGGCTCCGGCGATCCTTCCGCCTCAGCCTTCCAAAAAGCTGGAACTACAGGCGCGCGCTACCACACCTGGCTAATTTTTTTTTTATTTATTGTAGAGATGAGGTCTCACCAAGTTGCCCAGGCGGGTCTCGAACCCGTGGGCTCAGGCAATCCACTCACCTCAGCCTCCCAAGGCGCGGGATTTCAGGCTGAGCCACCGAGCCCGGCTTCATCTTTCTTTAAATACATCATAATCACCAGTGCCTTCACATCTGCTGTGTCTGTGTCCCAGATTACCCTTCTCACTGGTACCGCTTTATCTCAACGCTCCATGAGAATCAGTCATCCCAAAACCTACACTACCTCACTCATGTCTGCAATATATTATTAAGTATCAACATAAATATAATTATATCTAGCAAAAAGCAGAAGATTTTTCATGCTGTAATATCTTTTCAGAAAGACACTGTGCTTGTTTGGCATGAATTAATATGCAAATTCTTTTCAGTTAGAAAGGGAAACCTTGAGGGGCCTGAGTATGTGCAGAACCATTTTACGACGTTCTCTACAGAAGAAAAAATAATTGCTGGTTTCTCCTCTGGGATTGAAAGAAGAGGACAAGAGACAAAAGAAATTGTGGTGCATGATGGAGAGCCCCTGATTTAAAATGTGATCCCATCCATGTGTTGCTACATATGTACAGTAAAGTTATAAACCTATGAAATGCTTGCATGACAGAGATTTTGTGACAAGCTGGTAAAAGTTGGAATTTTGCACTCACGTGGCAGGGATAAAATTACAACAGAAAAGATAGATGCAGTCAAGTGATAGCCAAGTAAAAGGCATAAAAATTGAAGCAATTAAATGTTGGAGGTTTGAAGCACTTTCATACAAACTTCTCATGGCCTGTGGTCACTTGAGTTTTACATTAGGCTCCTAACTTAGATGTTGTGATCCAGCATGCCTTGACCCAAATCTGTTGAAATAATTGAATAAGGATATAAAGCAACCTAACCAGGTACAAGTCCTGATGGCTCTTGGAATTCCCCTCAAAGTCAAAGCACTTTGTAGAGTAGAGAAGTGATAGCCATTCACAAAAACCGGGGGCAATATAGCACATGGTCCCAAAGCCACTAGTGGAAATATCTTGAAAACTGAATAGCTTATAATTCTAGATGGGTATTGCAGAAAGTGGAAAAATTCCAGGATTGAAGGTCAAATTTTTGACTACCGACAGGAAAAGAATAGACCAGAAACATATTACGATGTGAATCTTTTTCAGTAAACCCGTTGGCAACGTGCTTGAAAGTCATTCTGAGAAATCAGACCTAGGTTGCAATTTATAGCAAAGCTTTACAAAAAAAATGTGGACTGCATGAATAGGTTTGGAGGCCCCAAATTCTTATAATTAGTGACTCTAATTCAGAAAAAGTAGAGTGGCGTGGCATTAGCTAGTCTATGGGACCAAGAATAAACACTGAAAGTGATGGGGAATTTAAATTAAGGCAAATGCAGTGCAGGTGCTGAGAAGTAAGCTTAAGCTGGTCCTCCACCCTGGTAAGACAGCAAGGCGGTCATGAGTACTGTGTAATGAGTATTTCCTTTTCTTCTCTCTTGCTAGCATGTGGGGATATTGCTGTACCCATGTGTTGGGCCTGGCCACCTAACTTGCTCTGGCTAATAATATGAGAGTAAAAAGGATGGAGTCATTTCCAAGCCAGGGGTATTCCGAATCAGCACACAAGTTGTCATCTCTTCTCCCACTGCCACCATGATCAAGGAAGCACATATTAAGATGGAGCCTCCATCCACCTAGGCCTCTGATTGTCCTCAATGAATGTGTATACATAATATAACTGAGAAGTAAACCTGTATTGTTGTAAGCTCCGGTGGACACACTCTAAGGTGACCCCTAATAACGCACATCTCCCGGTGTTCATGCTTTTGAATAAGTTCCCTCTTCTTGAATGTGGGTGGGACTTGGTTCTATAAATTGTTTCTAACCAATAGAATTCTGCAAAGGTGAAGGGAGGTCATTTTTTTCCCTTTCTATATATCTGTTCTGTTAGCAGTTGCACCAGTGAGACCCTCACTGGCCTTGAAGAAGTAAGTTGCTGTGAAATAATGGTCTGTACCGAAGAAGTTCAGTGGACAAGAAGTGGGGACAGCACCTAGGAGCTGAAGGTAGCCTTAAGCATGAAACTGATGCCTCCTACAGCCACAAGGAGATAAATATCACCAACAAAATGAGGGAGTTTAGACCTAAATCTTTCTTTAATCAAGCCTCCAATCAAACTGCAGCCCCAGTGGCACTTAATTGCAGCCTGGTTAGACTCTGATACAGAGAACCCAAAACCCCAACTTCTGACCTGCACAAACAGTGAGATAATTAGTGGGTGTGTTTTAGGACACCAAGTTTAGGGTAATTTGTTATGCAGCAATAGAAAACTAATACATACGCCATTGAGTTTTGGAAGTTGTTTGTTATTGCAGCATAACCTATCCTATTCCTTCTAACAAAAGGATCCAGAATACTGTCAAAATTTAAGTTCAAGATTTTGCCTGCAAATTTGTTTTCAATATGAGTGTCCTCAACTTGTAGCAGATTCCAAATATACACTTGTTTTGCTTGTCTTGGTACACGTTGTGTGCTATCACATGCAGTGGGCTTGTCCTCATATGTGTGGGTCAGACTCTGAATTCTTCAGAAAAGGGTCATGTCTCATTTAGTTTCTTATTCTCAAAGCTCAGTGTGATGTCTAGAAGTTGGACCATGGTTATTAGAATGAAATAGAATGGAAAGGTAAGGAAGGGAAGGGAAGGGAATAAGATGGGATGGGGTGGGATGGAATGGGATGGGATGGGATGGGATGGGATGGGATGGGATGGGATAGAATCCCTGACTGGTCATTTGGCTGCAGCTCATTGGCCTGGATGTCAGTAGCTCTGTAGTTCCAGGACATGATGTGTGGTGGGAAAGAGGAAGAAGACATGACTTTGCTACTGAAAAGGGAGACGTGAGATTCAGATGAGATAAATTAGGTTTTGTCTCTAAAAAATTTGGAATTAGGACTCATTGATAATAGTATCTTCTGGTCATTTAAATTGAAGGAAAATAAACTCAGAAGGTGTGTAGGTGGTCACATGCACAAAGATGGAGGGAGTAGTCACCAAGCAGAGAGAAAAATAAGGAAGTCACAAAGACAGTGTAAAAATAAGAGGCAAGGCAGGAAGTAGTAAAGAGGACAAGGGCAACAAATTGACTGACTTTTTGATAACTGAAGACTTTTCATTGTCATCCTTGGGTTTATTAGGATTAAATGCCTCTTTTACTCTTGAAGCAAATTGTGTCTTTCACTTAATTTGAAGAATGAAGTTTCTGATTTGTATCTCTAATAAGATATATTGTTTCTTGAAAGTCTGTTTGTTTTTATGCTAAATTCTAATGCACTCAGTCGCATGAGGAAGATTCTCTAAAGGATAAAGCAAGGCACTTTGGAAATTATAAGCAGCAAGATAAGGCCATATTTGGCACCTCCTACTAGTAAGCAGTTGTGTTATTTCAAGGCATGAGTTTTTAATCTTAGGTCCATATTTTCCCAATGAGGCCGTGGGTAGGATTCAGACAGTCCAGAGGTCCCCAACTCCTGGGCCATGGACCTGTACTGATCCATGAACTTTTAGGAACCAGGCTGCACAGAGGAGGTAAGGGGCAGGCTAGTGGGACTCTGCCTCCTGTCAGATCAGTAGGGGCAACTGATTCTCATAGGAGCGCAAACCCTATTGTGATCTGCACATGCGAGGAATCTAGGTTGCTCACTCCTTATGAGAATCTAATGCCTGATGATCTGAGGTAGCGCTGAAGCGATGATGCTAGCACTAGGAAACAGCTGCAAATACAGATTAACATTAGCAGTGAGGTTTGACTGCATATCTCCTCCTCCCCATTCATGAAAAAATTGTCTTCCATGAAACCGGTTCCTGATGCCAAAAAAGTTGGGAATTGCTAAGGCAATCCGTGAATTTAGATGAGGAAAAAAAAAAAGATATTTGTAGTTTTTCTAGGCTTTACCTGAAAATGAAAATTTTCTTCAATTATGGATGTAGGAAAATAATCAGTGATATAAAGGAATAACAGTGACCTAAAGGAATAACAGTGACCTGTCAACAATAGAAATCAGATATTTAGCTGGGCTGGGTGGCTCAGCCTGTAATCCCGCGCTTTGGATCACTGAGGTAAGTGGATTGCCTGAGCCCGCGAGTTCGAGACCCACCTGGGCAACTTGGTGACACCTCATCTCTACAAAAAAAAAAAAAAAAAATTAGCCAGGTGTGGTAGCACGCGCCTGTAGTTCCAGCTACTTGGAAGGCTGAGGCGGAAGGATTGCCTGAGCCCAGCAAGTCAAGGCTGCGGTGGCCGGGAGCGGCCACTGCACTCCAGTCTGGATGACAGAGTGAGACTCTGACTCAAAAAAAAAAAAAAAGAAATCAGATATTTTCGTATCTCATGATGAGTGTTCTTGAAAGACTGACATTTTATTTAGGTGGATCACAATTTCAAAATAATAGTAGTTACTAGATCCACCACTAAATAGTGTTATTTAATGCATTCATAAAGAAGCACATAATCACTATATCACAATGTTTTTAATACTTTTATAACTGTGTTTCAACATAATTGGTTTTCTTTTATAACCCTAGGTTATTTTACTATATGAATTTTAAAACATTATTCTGAGAATAGATACATGGGCTTCACTAGATTTGCAAATGGGCATAGGGCATATAAAAGGGTTAAGAATCCCTACTGAAGGAACCAAAGACAGGAGAATTTGGTGATTTAATTATTGGTGACTAAAGAATCAAATCAATTGCAACAAGGGGAAGAGGATGCAGAACCAGACTAATAAATCCCTGAATACTACTGCATTTCTTACCCCTGTATTTGGACCTTTTTTTTTTTTCTGAGTCAGAGTCTCACTGTCACCCAGGCAGGAAGGCAGTGGCATGCTCACAGCCACCATAGCCTCGACCTGCTGGGTTCAGGTGATCCTTCTGCCTCACCCTTCCAGGTAGCTGGAACTACAGGTGTGTGCTACCACGCTCGGCTTATTTTTTGATTTACTGTAGAGACGAGGTGTCACCAAGTTGCCCAGGCTGGTCTTGAACCCCTGAGCGCAGGCAATCCTCTCTCCTCAGCCTCCCAAAGTGCTGGGATTCCAGGTTTGAGTCATCACGCCCAGCCTTGGACTTTTTACAGTTACTGTGTTAAATATTTGACTATGTCTTTAAAGGATGTTAGCTAAAAATATATTAAAAAGTAAAAAATGTTGCTTTTGCTATAGTTGAAACCTTTATATGTTATGGCTGATGAAACATCCAGTGGAATTATCACAGTAAGTCAAATCACTCAAGCTGACTACCAGTTAAGAAAAAAGAATAAATACATGTTTGCATCAAATTTGGATGAAATAATGAAAAAAATACAAACACCATCACATTCATTAGTTAATTTTTTAATCTCTTATAAAGAAACATTTAAATCATCTTTTAGTAACTTAAGAATATATGTAGTTATATACAACCTAATGATGTTTTTAAATAAGCATTTTGTCAGCCACCAGTTATTACCTAAACTAATTTGAAAAGGAGAATTTGTGGCTAGAATTACAAATGAGTGGGTTTGCAACTTATGGCACTTAAGATGTGAAGGACCATCGACAGTAATTACTTCTTTTCCCCTTGAGGGCCCCTGAGGGAAAAAAAAGTATAGCATTTTCTTACTAAGGAAATTCTGTGTTCAGTAGACCGTGCATAATTATAAAATTAGCAAATTGATAACTTATTAACATTAGAAGCATGCACGTTCATCAGTAAATATGGACTTTTTAAATACATTTCTGTTCCAATTCCAAATGAATATTTTAAATGAGACCTATCAAAAAAATACTTTGTTTTGTCTAATTTCATATTTATTCCTTTGCATTAAGTCTGCTATCTCTTATCAGTTCTAGAGTCTTTTAGAAGTTTAAGTGTAAATAGAGAAAACTACTCACTATGAGGTCTCTGAAGTTTCCTCAATTACAATTTAATCTACGGCATTATTCTAAAATTATTAAAAATCATCAGCAACAACTACAACAGACACCAGCCCAGATAAAAAAAGACCCCTTTCTGACTGCTTCCTTAACATAGGAAGATGCAGTCTTTAGTTCCCTATTATAAGGGCAGTGACCACCATGTAAAGAAGGGTGCATAAACCATGTGCTCAAAATCCCTGGAGCTCTATTTTATGAAAAGACTTAGTTTGAGCCATTCTGCTTGATTTACAAAATTCTGTACTAAATTTTGCTCTCCTGAAAAATGAGAATAAAGGGAAATAAGTGCCTTGTGGAACGAGTCGCTCTATATCGTAATATTCAAACAAAGGTTAACTAAACAATGAAAACCCTTGAGTCTAAGAATCGCCTCTTAATGCCATGTTTAGTGGAGGTGTTTGAAAGCTGCTTACCAGCACGGTGAAGCTGCACATCCTAGGGAATATGATTTCATGGGTTTCAGATAACTCATGTGTAAAAGGAAGAATGTAACCACTCTCTCACAGGGATGTTGTGAGGATTTCGGCAGACAATAAAAGGACAGTGCTTGATGTACAGCAGGTGCTCAATCAATTTTAGAACCCTACCCTCTTCCGCTGTGTTTTGTATCCACTGATCATCAGGCTGAGCAGAACATACAAGAAAAAATGAAACGTTTGTTAATTTCAGGTGAGATTAAAAATCAAAGAAAAGGAAGAAAACATACATTTAAAGTGATTGAACTTGAAAGGGGACTAGGTCTGAAGACAGTAAGAAAAAGGAGAGGGCAACAAGGACCTATGTCTCAGATGGGCAATAAAATAGCTCAAACTTAGATGTCTTTAGTTCTTCTTAGTATGAATCTCTTAAGGTCTTTTTATAGTTCCTCCTGACTCTGTGGTCTCTGCAATATTTCTCACCACTTCCCAGAAAATCCTTGTCTTTTATGTTGATGTTAAAATTAGACTTATGGTGTTTCCAATCATTTAAAGGATGTGCATTACAGTCGTATATAATAATCTTTCTCATTGCTTAGTGTCTTACATTGAAATTTGGGAAAAAAGCCTCTAGACAATGGAAACTTTGATTCTAGAGAGGCTGTTATGGTCTGAATGTTTGTATTTCCCCAAAATTCATATGTTGAAATTCTAACCTGATGGTATTAGGAGGTGGGGCCTTTGGGAGGTAATTAGGTCACCAGAATAGAATTCTCATGAATAGAGATTAGTGCCCTTATAAAAGAGGCCCTGGAGAGACTCTCACCCCTTTCACCAAATGAGGACACAGCTGGAAGTCAGCAGTCTGCAACTCACAAGAGGGCTCTCACCGGAACTCGATAAACCATGCTGGCACCTTGATCTCAGATTTCCAGCCTCTGAAACGGTGATAAATAATGTTCTCTTGTTTATAAGCTGCCCTATTTGTGGTATTTTGTTACAGCAGCCCAAATGGACTAAGACAGTACCATAGCCCAAATAGCTAGCTTAAGTTAGAATGAGGGAGAAGAAAATGAGAAAAGAAATAGAGAAGAAAGAGAGAAAAGAAAGAGGAAGGGAGATAGAGAAAAAGCACAGAAAATAAATACAGCACACTTTTAAAAATGTCATTTCAAGGAGGTGCGTAGAGGGTAACTTCTTGAGAACAAAGACTCATTGTGCTTCTGTAAAGCAGAAGTCCAGCAACGCATGGATTGTTTGCAAAAAATACAAGAAATTGCATAGCCCTTCTCTTCCACTTCTTCCTCTAGAATCCTATATATACTTCTTTGTTGCCGTACCTCCAGGAATGCAAAATGGAGCTGGTAGAATTTCAGAAAAGAAAAACTAAAGCAGTCACAAGGATTCAGAGTGGGAGCAGTGCTGGGGAAGACAGCCAGCAATATAAGAAGGGACAGAAAAGGATAGAAAGACAAAATCTGAGAAAACCAAGTAGATTAAAATTTTAAAACTATAAAAAAATGATGATTGATGTGCCTAAAACAAGCATAGGCTTAGTTTTCAAAGTCTGAAATAGTAGGGTGTGTCTCCTTTAAAGGAGAACCTTTTTAAAACAGAGGAAGGTAAACTTAGGACAAAAAAGGAAGGGGGGGATTCTTCTCTACACAGAGTATAACACTCTTATGAAACTCTTCACCCCCAAGAGGCAGACCCTGATGGCAAATTTAAGTGGATTTTAAAGGGGATTGGCTGAATTTATATACCACGGTGCCATCAATGGAGATTAGGAAGAGCTGATACACGCTCTACCTCTAAGGTGGATGTCAGGATGAAAAATTACATCCACCCCCTGGTTCATTCCTTAGGGCTGTTTTTGCACAGGTTTGGGGGTGGAATGAAACATTAATCCAAGCCATTCACTGGTTATTTTTAAGTTTCTAAGAATTATCCACCTAATTTAAAACTTATAAAGTTGTGAAATAAGCTGGAAGAAAACTTAGAGACTATCTAGTTCAGCTTCCTTATAATATTGATAGAAAACTTGAGTCCTAGAGCCCTACTGACTAACTGCAGGTCACCTAGTTGTTTCGTAGAAGAATCAGAAATAAAATCAGTTCTTTTAACTCCCAGTCTAAGATTTCTCCAAAGTCCATAAATGACAGCGTAGACTTCCTTCCTCCCTCATGGCAAGCTATAAATAATATTATAGGACATAATAGAGTCCTCAAATATATACTCAAAGTAGGACTCACTGTGGTTCTCCTTCCCAAATCAGAAGATTAATTTTTAGTAACAGTTGAAGGCATTCCATCTACTTCTTCTATCTACTTCTTCCATTATAGTTTTAAAATTTATGTCAACTTAGTTTCTTTACTAACTTTTTCAGTTCTCAATGTCCAAGCTTGAACTGATGCAGAAACCTCTGAGACATATTCTGCTGAAGGAACTTGAAATTATGGAATTCAACATTACCCTTGTCTTACTGAATTTTAAAAACCACCTCAATGAGCAGCTCTGCAAAAAGTAAATGATGTGGTTACCTATAGTTATCTAGGGCTTTCCACTTGTAGACAACTCCCAAAACCACTGGCCTTAGCTAAATCATAGTAAACACCCCTCCCAGGCTATTTAAGAAGACAGACGCACTCGGTGATAGCTGGTAAGCAAGTTCCCTCTTCATTAATGTGTGTGCACATATTTTCAGCTATTTTGCAGGAAATGGTACTGATATTCTATCTGCAAAATCCACGGAAGTGGATGGTCTCAAACACTCACTGAAAACAAGAACTATTATTTACCATGTAAGATGTGTGCGGTACATTAACTTGCTGTAAGGATATTATAGTTTTATTTTACTCATTGATAGTCCTAGAAACCGAATCACACATGAAATGAACCAGTCAGAACCCAGTAAAGCTCTGGACACCACAATGACACTCATGGAATCCTATATTAATGCCAGTTATCAAAGCATAGTAACCAAATGGTATGCAAAGTATAAGCAATATAGATTACTTATAAGCATGAAATATATATAATCACAACAGTATATAAATTCCATGAGTAGAAAAAAATAAAAGACCATGCAAAGAGAGAAAACCTGTTATTCTGGAAGAATGTAGTTGATGAGTTTTGTCTATGGAATTCCCTTGCTCTCTGACACTTCTGAGTGAGTCACTATTTGGTTGTAACATGTAAAGGGATTTGTCTATAGAACTTCTGATGGAACTGTCCAGTGTTAAGACTAGGTCATAGGAATTCTCTGGCCATACTAGCCAATGGCAGCCTCTCTATACTTGAAAATTTGTGTTACTTCATGTTTTATGCTTAGTTAATCATTAAGTCAACTAAGCCACTACTTAGTTGTATGTCTTGGGTTTTTAAAAAAAAAAAAAAACTAGATTATAATCTATTTAAGGGTAACGATACTACTTTAAAATATTTTTAAGTTCATTGTGTCCACATAGTACCTGACATTACCCATTGATTGACAGAGAAATCATAGACTAAAATAGGTAATCAAAATGGAGCAGGCAAGGAAAAAGGAGGACATATTTCAAAGTGCATTTATATTTATGACCTGACCTTTAGATTTCTTATAGAGTTTTGGAAATGATTTTTCATAAGATAAAATTATCATTTCCATGTGTAGTAAATCGGCTCTGTCTGACATTTTGGAATAAACAGAATTTTTAACTCATCAGAAGAAACATATTTAAAAATATTTTTAAAGAAATTCAACTCCGGCCTGTCTATGATGTAGCAATAATGCTAAGAATAATTTTCCCACTGTAAAAAATTAAGAGTGAACAGAGTATATGAAGCAACTGTTTTTAGTCACTGGCAAACAAGTATCACAGTACTGTGGTCATTGAAAAAGTGGCTCTTGGCTGGGCTCAGTGGCTCAGTCTGTAATCCCAGCACTTTGGGAGGCTGAGGCGAGTGGATTGCCTGAGCCCATGGGTTCAAGACCCACTCAGGCAACTTGGCGAGACCTCGTCTCTACAATAAAACAAAAAAATTAGCCGGGTGTGGTAGCACATGCCTGTAGTTCCGGCTACTTGGAAGGCTGAGGCGGGAGGATTGCCAGAGTCCAGCAGGTCAAGGCTGCGGTGGCCAGGAGCATGCCACTGCACTCCAGTCTGGGCGACAGAGAGAGACTCCAACTCAAAAAAAAAAAAATTGGCTCTTGGCTTTTTGCCAGTAGGTAGGGAGGAGAAATCCAAGCATTCTGCTTTCTCTCTCAGTTGAGGAGATGGAGATCTAAGTTCAGTGAAGCCAAGGCAGCCAAAATTTTGATTGGAGAGGAAGATAGAGCACATTTTTATGGGCCAGACAAAAAATAACTTTCAGGAAAAAGAACAATTATTGGAGCCAGGCATGATGGCTTACACCTATAATCCCAATGACTTGTTAGGCTGAGGTGGAGGGATTGCTTAAGGTTAGGAGTTCAAGACTAACCTGGGCAACACAGCAAAACCCTATCTCTAAAAAATAAAAATATTAGCAACAGTAGCACATGCCTGTAGTCCCAGCTACTGGTGCCATTGCACTCCAGCCTGGGTGACAGAGTGAGACCATGCCCCCCCCAAAAAAAAATTATGGGGATCTGTATCAAAAATAATTTCCAAGAAATTATTTGAATTTTACCAGTCAGAATGCAAAGACCTCTTTGTCAATAGATGGGGCATTCAGTCAATCCCCAGAACAATTTCACTTTAGTAATAAAGTTAAAGAAGCTTTAGAGTGGAGGTTATACTATAACTGCCCTGATCCTAAAGTTTGAAAATAAGTCACAAAGACCAAAAAATAATCTGCAAACAACTTTATTGCCTATCAGGACACATGGTATCACTCTTTAAGAAAACTCAGCAAATTCAGTACTCAAAATTGTAAAATCATACTGCTCAACAATCAATCAAAGCCACTAAATTATAAAGAAGCAAGAAATCATAACCTCAAACCTAAAAATGGAGGCCGACATAGAAATGCTAAAGATAATGGAATTTGAAGAAAAGGACGCCAAAGCTATTGTTATTAATATGTTCAATGTGCCTAAAGATTTAAAGACAAATAAATAAAAAGGAAAATAGAAAATATTAAAACATGATCAAAAGACATAGAGATGAAATATACAATGTCTGAAAGAACCTATCACTGGAAGCCATTGACAGCAGTTCTGACACTGTGGAAAGAAAGATCGGTGATATTGAAAGTATAACACAACTACACAAAATCTAGCACAATAAATTGGAATGGAACTGGTATGAGGAAGTGTTTTAAGGTTAAGTCATACACATAATTTAAATATATTTAGTTAAATATGTATAATATAAAAGAGTGTCATGAGATATATAGCTGTTAAGCAAATTGTGAAGATAAAACGGAGTATTAACAAAACAAAACAAAACTTGAATAAAACAAAACGTGTTTCCTTCCAAAAGAAAGAAAAACAAGAAAAGGATATAAAAAGCAAGTAACATAATAGTAGATTTAAGTACAACTACGTCATAAAGCATTTAAATGTAAATTGTCAAGCACTCCAATATCAGAGATTATCAGTCTTGACCAAAAAAAAAAAAAGCTATGTCTTTCTACATTTTAAGGACACTCATTTTAAGTATAAAGATACTAATAGGATAAAAGCAAAAGGATTGAAAAAAGCATGATGCAAACACTAATATAAGAAAGCTGTAATGGCTACAGTGAAGTATAGAAAACTGCAAATCAAGAATCATTAACAGAGATAAGAAGGGACATTTCATAATGATAATGGGTCAATTTTTGTTGACGATATAATGATTCTACACTGTAAGTGCCTAAACAAAATATCAAAATTCATGAAACAAAAACTTTCAAAACTGAGAGGAGAAAGAAAAATCTGTTATAATTGGAGCTATCATCATTTATATCCTAATATAAATTATGTAGACAGAATATCAGAGAAGAGACAGAAGACTGAGCAGTACAAACAATTTGACCTAATTGACATGTATTTATAGAACAATTTACCAAGTAGCAGAATATACATTATTTTTAATTGAACATGACACACCCAGCAAAATAGACCATATGTTGAACCATAAAACAAGACTCACTCAATTTTAAAAGATTCAAATTCACAGTATGTTCTCTGACAGCAATAAAATTAACACAGAAATCAACAGGAGAAATCTATCCCCCAAAATTTAAAATTATTAGACATTTAACAATGCATCCCTAAATAAATATGTCAAAGAAAGAATCACAAGAATTAGGAAACACTTTGAATTTCATAAAAATGAAATCACTGAAACACTAAGATTTGTTAGATGCAGCTAAAACAGTGCTTAAAGAAATATTTATAGCCTTAAATACTTATATTAGAAAAGAAGAACATTCTAAAAATAAATGAGGTAAGCTTTCAACTTAAGAAACTAGGAAAAGAAGAGGGAATGAAACATAAATTAGTATAATAAAGGAAATTATTATAAACAATTGAAAAAATAGAAAACAAAAAGTAGAGCAAAGTCAGTTAAAACACGTTGTTTCTTTAAGTGGGCCAAAAAAAAAAAGATAGCCACCTTACCAACCCAATTATTTAGAAAACAAAAAAAGAGAGAAGACACAAATTACCAGAAATTAAAGAGGCAACATCGGTAAAGACTCTACAGATTTTAAAAATATAATAAATGACAATTTTAACAACTAAATGACAATATATTTTACTTTCAAGAAAAACATAAATTGCTAGAAAATCACAACAAACAAAAATTCACACAAGATGATGTGGAAAACCAAACTAGTCTACTTTTCCTTGAAAAGATTGATTTCTCTAACAAAAATGTTCTCACAGATATCTCTGTGAGGTGTGAATTGTATTTCTTTTGCGTATATTACCAGAAGAGAGATTGTTGGGTCATATGGTAGTTCTATTTTTTTTTTTTTTTTTTGAGGAATCTCCATAGAATTTTCCATACAACTATGCGACATTCCCACCAACAGTGGAATGTCCACACCTTTGCCAACACTTGATATCCTACCAGGTATGAGTAGTATTTCATTGTAGTTTTTATTTGCATTTCCCTGGTAATCAATGATGCTGAGTACCTTTTTTATATACCTATTGACTATTTGTATATCTTCTTGGGAGAAATGTCTATCCAAGTCCTTTACCCACTTTTGAGATTTTTTTTGTTTGTTTGTATGTTTTTTGCTTTCTTTGCCTTTGAGTCATATGAGCTTTCTATATATTTTGGATATTAATCCCAATTTTATCAGATATATGGTTAACAAATATTTCCTCCAAATCTATAGGTTCCATTCCTTTACTAAGCAGAATATTTTTAATTTCATATAGTCAGCACCCCATAAGGGTATTATGTTCATTGAAGCATTATTTACAATAGCCAAGCTGTAGAAACAACCTGAGTGTTTATGGATGGATGAATAGATACAGAAATGTTGATATATATAGTACAATGCAATATTGTTCAGCCTTAAAAAGAATGAAATCCTGTCATTGGCCACATGGATGAACCCGGAGGAAACTATGCTAAGTGAAATAAACCAGACACAGAAAGACAAAAACTACTGCATAGTCTCATTTATATGTGAAAAAGGAAGGAAGGAAGGAAGGAAGGAAGGAAGGAAGGAAGGAAGGAAGGAAGGAAGGGTTGACCACATGGATGAACCTGGAGGAAACTATGCTAAGTGAAATAAGTCAGATGTAGAAAGACAAAAACTATTGTGTAGTCTCATTTATATGTGAAAAAGGAAAGAAGGAAGGGAAGGAGGGAGGGAGAGAGAGAGAGACAGAGAGAAAGAAAGAAAAGGAAGGAAACTATCTGAATACATAGAAACAGAGAGTAGAAGAGTGGTTGCCATAAAGGCTATGAGAGAATGAGAAGGCATAGGTCAGAGGGCATAAAGTTACAGTTATGTAAGATGAATCTTTTTAGGGATTTAATGTACAGAATGACGACTATAATTAATGACATTGTATTGTTACAAAAAGGAAATGCTGGGAAGTTGCTAAGAGAGTAAGCAGATTATAGGCCCACTTACCATTAGAAACGTGGGGGTAATTACATGAGATGATGGATGTGTTAATTTGATTGATGGAGGCAATCATGTTACCATGTATAAGTATATCAGAATATTATGTTGCATATCTTAAAAATGTAAATGTGTTTACATAATTTAAATATTTCTACAAAAAAACTTCAGGACCTTATGGCTTCAATAAATTCTGTCAGAAATGTAGAGAAAAATTAACACCAACCATACACATACTTTTTTAGGAAACAGAAAAGAACACATTCCAAATCATTGTATGAGGCTAGCATCACCCTGATACAAAATCAGACAGACGTTACAAATGAAAGAATCATAGACCAATAGCCTTCATGCATATAAATGCAAAAACACTTAACACTTTATAGTAAATAAAATCTGAAACTATATAACGATGATACATGGAATTTGTCCTGGGTATATAAAGATGCTTTTAAAGATGCTTTATAATTCAATAATCAAGCAATATAACTCACCACAATAAAAAAAGTTATAATATCACATTATCATCGCAAAAGATGCAGAAAAATTACTTAATAAAGTATAAGACACATTCACGGAACTGTCAGGAAAATAGAAATAAGAGAGAACTTCCCCAACCGATAAAGAGATCGATGCACAACCTCTTTTTATTATTATCTAATTTAATTATTAATGGTGAAAGATTGAATTCTTTTCCTCTAAAATCAGGAATAAAATATGGATATCCACATTCACCATTTGCAGTGACCGTGAGGGCATGCAAGGACTCCACACAGATTTTTGTGAATAGGTTACGTAGCCTTGGAAATAGATAAGTGCATTCACAATATTGGCTGCAAGGTTGTATGATGTCTATCTGTTCAGATGGTTTGTTAAAATGTCTACTTGTGTCTATCAGTTCAGATTGTTTATTACAATGTCTGCTTGATCTATACATGTATCATATCTCATCAGAATTCATTTTGACAAATTTTCTCAGTAATTCTGCCATTTTTGCCTCATGTGTCTGAGTCTCCATTATTGGGTGAATTTAGGGTTTAGGACCAATGTAACTTCATGGTAAATCATTCTTTTTACTACTAGGTGATAATTATCAATGTCCCTGGCAACACATTTGTCTTTCAAGTCTATCCATTCTAATAATATTGCAACATCAACTTTCTTTTAATTGGAATTCATATATACATATATATATATTTTTTTAATCACTTAGCTTTCAAACTTTGTATATCTTTATATTATAGGAACATCTCTGGCCAATAGCCTTCAGCTGAATTTAGTTTTTGCTTTCTCTCTTTCTTGGCAAGGAACTCTCAACAAGAAAGTTTTCCGTATTTACAATTGTTGTGATTACTGATGTAGCCAAACTATTTTGGCTTTAAATTTTTCATCTACTTTTTTTTTAAATGGAGCCTTTAATATACAATTTATAATATTTATTTCTAGCTGTTATTTGTTATAGGACTAACTGTGATTTTTCATTTGAAGCTCTTGAGAAGTCTTTTCTAAATACGCATATCAAAAGAGGAAAAAAACCGGGCTCGGTGGCTCAGCCTGTAATCCCGCACCTTGGGAGGCTGCGGTGAGTGGATTGCCTGAGCCCGCGGGTTTAAGACTGCCTGGGCAACTTGGTGAGACCTCATCTCTACAATAAATCAAAAAATTAGCCGGGCGTAGTAGCGCGTGCCTGTAGTTCCAGCTACTTGGAAGGCTGAGGCGGAAGGATCGCGGGAGCCCAACAGGTCGAAGCTGCGGTGGCTGAGAGCGGCCGCTGCATTCCAGTCTTGGCGACAGAGTGAGACTCCAACTCGAAAAAAAAAATAAAAGAAAAAGAGAAAAAAAAGTCTCCAGTTGATGTCTGTGTCTTAGCTGAAGTTATCAGTCTTTCTCCAAATAAAAAGATGATATATTTGTGAGAATTTGGCATCTGGAAGGAAACGTATAGAGGCTGGCTAATTCATTTCACACGCAAGAAAACTGAAGCCTGGAGGGTTTAGATGTGTTGTTCAAGGTCACAAAGTGAGTTAGTAATTATGATGTGACTGAGTCGAAGTCACCTAACTCTGTCTAGTGTTCTTTCCATGCTGTCTTTTTAGATTTATGTTGTACAGACTGTTGAATATCATCATTTCTGCTATACAATAGTAGCACATGTCTTCCTGAAGGAGCTTGTAAATTGAATCAATTCTGAGATATGCATATTAAGTTAAGAAGCATGCAAAGCAGATGGCAAAATGCAAATGGATTAAGAGTTCCAAGGTTATCCAGACTTGAATCTATTTAAAGAAGTGATAGTCTGTTTTAAGTTTCATCAGTGACTTTGAAAACAATAGGCTCAACCATAATGAGCAATGTGAAATATATTCCAACTTGCAGTTGCCCTTTGTAAAAAAGTGTTTTATTTCAATATCTAATTTATTATTTCTCATGTATGTATACCCTGCAGCATTATCCCTCTACAATTTTTACTTTCCCATCGAGTATTCAGATTTTTTTTATCATTTATTTCCTCTCAAAGGCATTAACCTGCTTTTCTAAGTCATATTTAATTTCCTTTGTTATGTTTCCAGATACCTACATTTTTAAAATATTATTTCCAGCTAATCCCAAGTGGCACATGAAATGAAAAGCCAGTGTGGAGAGTAATTACCCTGTATTTCAAAATGCAGAACTGCTGGGGCAAATTAGATGATGAAAAATTGCGGCATCGGGTCTCACGGTGTCGACAATGAAAACGTGGCAATCATATTCAAAAGGAGCTTATGTATTCTCCATATAAGAAAGAAAAGAGAAACACTAAAATCCAATATCAAATTGAGCTTCAATTTCCAGGTTAGTGTTCACTGCTTAGAACATATATTGCCAGACACCCTAGCTCAGCAGATCTTTCAAAACTAGCCTTTGAGATTTCAGTCTAGGGCGGCGTTCTGAGCATATTCTTTAGCGGATAGCCCAATTAGGCATTTTTCTGACAGCAGCCCATGTCGCAGGGCCTTTGTTAAATTTCTGTCACATCTTGTATTTATGAAAATGAACTGCGTCCTTGGGAATTTCAAAAGGTAATGAAGCAGGGGCCCGAGGAGAGCACCAGAGGGAGACAGAGCACAGAGCGCCTGCCTCACTGCCGATTCTGATGGGGGCATTTGGGTTCTGATGACAGTGATGGTTCTCTATGGTACAGAGGTCCGAAGATGCCAAATCCACATGCAAGCCATCAATTCTAATTTTTTGATTTTTTTTTTTTTTACTAAACTCATGTGTACTACCAATTAATTCTGAGAAAAAGTAGATCTGAAATTTTGTCAATTTTATTGTATATACAGACATATTTAAACCTGAGAAGGGCAGTTGTGAGCAGTCTGCACTCTCTTGAGCACATTGCATGGTGAGTCCACTCCATCAAATCCAAGTTCAGCCTTTCACCCCTTGTACTGACCGGCTCACTCAAAGATCAGCTTACATTGAACTCTTCTCCCAACCTCAGGCTAGTCCCATTTTACTTTTATTCTATGTTATCCTCTGTTGTTCTTTCTGCCCTGAGCTCAGACCTGTATTCATCTGTTTATTCCTGGAGCTTTACTTTGGGTGACTAGATTATCCTTCTTTATTAGGGACAATCCCAGTTTTAGAACTGAAAGCCCCTTTTCTTCATCCTAAATTGCTCTGGAGAGTTACAACTTTCTGCAAACACAACCAGGAGACCAATTCTGCTTTACATGTATCTTTTCAATAAGTCCCTTCACCTAAGAAAACTTCACCACCCATCCACCTAAACACGTACACAAACACTCACCGAATTTAGAAATATACTGAGAATGAACCAAGGCTTTGCTTCATCACGGTTTGATTTAAAAGCCACTTTTTTCTATGTGTGACCTTTCAATATTAGCCATATTAGTTAGAACCTCATTGACAAGATTTGCTTCATTCTGTTTTGCGTCTGTGTCTTGTATTTCTGTGTCTTGCACTTAGTAGCTGTTACTGTCCCTTTGGCTCATTTCACCAAGATTTTCACACTCTCTGATGACCTTCACTTGAGGGCTCAGGCTTGCCTTGAATATTGAGTCAAGTAGGAGATAAATTTTATATCTCAATAATGCCTCTCTTCCTTACTTTCATGAAGTGGGACAAGAAATCACATTACACTTCCCAGCTGTGAAACTGATTGGCCCAGATATAATTGTTCAACTCTTGTATGTGACCTGCTTTTTTTTCTCCCTCTTTGGATAGTTTTAAGTCTTCCCTTTTCCCCATTATTTTGAAATTTCACAACTACATGCTTTGGTGTGGATATTTTTACATTTGTTATGCTAGACATTCAGTGGGCCCTTTCATTTTGAAAATTCATGTCTGCCAATTCCCTTTTCAAAATATTGCTTTTTCTATTCATTTACACATCCTGTACTTTCTGTCCTTTTTAACAGTTTTTTGTGCTTTTTTCATCATATATGGCATTCTGTTCTTTTTAATGACTGAAATATTTTCTCATTAAGGTGACCATAGAATATAATATTATGCACTAATTTAATGTTCATTGTCATTTATCTAAAGATCAAATAATTTTATTGAAGTATACCTCATAATGTCCTTGTTTTAGTTATACATTAAATTGTGTAAGTTATAAGTTAAAAAGTTTCATCTGATGAATGATAAGAGTGTGACAATCTATAATTAAGTGAAATTGTTGAAGTTGTTCAAAGGACTCTGAAAAATCTTGTGTCTGGCCTCTGAATTCACAGCCTTGGAGTGTTGGTGAAAACTGAAAGCAAATTTAATATATTGCACATTTTGTATCCTCCAAAAGATAGATAATTCATTTAAAAGCCACTCTTTTTTTTTTCTAGCCCACAGAGGTCAGTTGAAGAACTCACATGCCTGAAATCTAATAAATATTTTGAATAAAAATATTTTTAAAACTCCACATATGAGCAGTTTTTTTAATAACAAGGAGGGGAGAATATTCATAATCAGTGAGAAATGAACCAAAGACCAATAAGTTTAAGTAAAGTAAGTCCTTGGGGATAAAACCAAAATAAAAAGTGAGTTGACTAAACACCTTAGTCTCTTTATTTCTACAAACTTCAATGTTTTCAGCACTATAGTAACTAGCCTTGTATTGGGATACCTATTTTAACTATAATTCAAATTTCTAGGTGAGGAATAATTGGCAGGTTCTCATTATGGCTCATATAGATTAATAGGCAGTAAAATAAAATCTCAATGAGAGAAAAGTTAACTCTAGAATGTTTCAACTGGAACTTCATTTGGAGCAAAACATGAGTTGGTAGAGATTAACCACAAAAGTAAGAATAAATAAAAAAGAGAAATCAGAGAACATTTGTGAAGGCAATTCAAGGAATTCAGATTGTAAAATTTAAGGAGGAGAATGCTAGAATGGCTTTCTACAGTCAAAAGACAAACGTAGGCTGCTATTACTCATCTTCACACAGTTAAAGTTTAGTTAGGCCAACATGGATATAGTTGTAACCAAGAAGCAATTCTTGAGTATAGAGTGAACCAGGCAATTCTTGAGTATAGAGTGAATTAAGTCTGGCCCAGGCTCCAGCAAGTGAAGTAAGAGGGTAATGGTAGATGGATCCCTAGAGTTTTGGGGAAAATGGACTAAGATTACCATCCTAGTCACTTAAAAGTTTTATGCCAAGGGTCTAGGAGCTATACCAAGTAAACACTGGGATAATACCAGAAAGCAAGCTGCCTTTCCAAATCCAGAAAATAACATATTCAATATTCTAGGATCAAGACAAAAGACATACTGTAATGATTAAGCACACACACTCTGAGATCAAAATGTCTAGGTTCAAATTCCACTACTATTTATGTGAATTTAGGCAAATTGCTTTATAAGGTGCCTCTGTTTCTCATATGTTAATTGTGTGTGGCAGGGTGGTCCCCACCTTCAAGGATTTTTGAACAATTCTTGGGGCAGCGCTTAGGAAATAGTAAGTAATTTACTGTCTCCCAAGTGTCTGAACTCATGCTATCTGACAGATTCTAATGTTATTTTTAAATTACTGAAAATACTAGATAAAATGACCATTTTAAAATTGCCTATTAAAGACATCACCAGATTGATTTAAATAACATAGCTAAGGATATTTAATAGCTTTCATTACACCAGAATGACAGGTCAAATGAGCAGTGAGGAATATTTTGGCTAAATCATAGTCAAGACTATACTGAATTAGTGAATTTTTTACTCTTGTAACTGACATTTGTTTGTTCTAAGTAGTGTTGGACTCCAGTCACATGAATGTTGCAGAGACAGTTTTTCAGTCATTTTTATTAGAAACTATGAGGCAAGACCATGCCTCTCTAAATACAAAATTCTACAAATAGTCATAATGTGTATCTTAAAAGTGTTAATATTACTTGTTTCTAAATATCTGAGTTTATGGGCAGCCAAACGAACTCTTAGCCAGATATTAAGAAGAAACCTGAAGCCATGAAGGTTGATGCTAGTGACAAGGTGAAAAAGGGTAACTTCAAGGCTAAAAAGCCGAAGAAGGGACAGCCCCACTGCAGCAGAAATCCTGTCCCTGTCAGAGGAATTGGAAGATATTCCCGATCTGCTATGTGTTCCAGAAAGGCCTCGTACAAGAGGAAGTTCTCAGCAGTTAAATCCAAGGTGAAAAGAAAAAAAAGAAGGTTCTTGCTACCATTACAAACCCAGTTGGTGGTGACAAGAATGGTGGTGGAATGGTGGTACCCAAGTGATTAACCTTGAAAAATGCCCAGATATTATCCTACAGAAGATGTGGCTCAAAAGCTGTCAAACCACGGCAAAAAGCCTTTCAGCCGGCAAGTGAGAAAACTACGAGCCAGCATCACTCCAGAGACCATCCTGACCTTCCTCCCTGGGTTCCACAGAGACAAGAGGGTGACTTTCCAGCAGCAACTGGGCAGTGGTTTGTGACTTGTGAATGGACCTCTGGTCCTCCATCAAGTTCCTCTAAGAAAAACACACCAGAAATTTGTCATCGCCACCTTCAAACAAATTGATCTCAACAATGTGAAAATCCCAAAACATCTTAACTGATGCTTCCTTCAAGAAGCAGCAGCTGTGGAAGCCCAGGCATCAGGAGGGTGAGAACTTCAATGCAGAAAAAGAGAAATATGAGATTACAGAGCAGTGCAAGATTGATCAGAAAGCTCTGGACTCACAAATCTTACCAAAAATCAAAGCTATTCCTCAGCTCCAAAGCTACCTGCGATCTTTGTTTGCTCTGATGAATAATGTTATCCTCACAAATCAGTGTTCTAAATTTCTTTAAAAGAACCTAATTAAAAAACTGATACATTAAAAAGAAAGAAAGAAAGAACACTCAACATGATGGCTTGTG
>CAUYQG010086120.1:0-21741 GCA_963574415.1 Tarsius wallacei
GTTAGTTGTGGGTTTATCATAGATGGCACTTACTATTTTGAAGTATGTTCCTTCTATACCTAGGTGTTTGAGGGTTTTTATCAAGAAGGGATGCTGGATTTTATCAAAAGATTTTTCTGCATCTAATGATATAATCATGTGGTTCTTGTTTTTACATCTGTTGATGTATTTAACTACACTTATGATCTTGCGAATGTTGAACCAGCCCTGCATCCTGGGGATGAAACCTACTTGGTCATGGTGGATGATTTTTGAGATGTGTTTTTGGATCTGATTTGCTAGAATCTTGTTGAGGATTTTTGCATCTATGTTCATAAGGGATATTGGCCTGAAGTTGTCTTTTTTTTGTTTGATTTTTACCCGGTTTGGGTATCAGTGTGATGTTAGCTTCGTAAAATGATTTGGGGAGAATTCCATCTTTCTCAACTAAAAATGGCCATTCTTAAAAAGACAAAAAATAACAAGCATTGGCAAGGATGTAGAAAAAAAATAATTCTTTTATACTGTTGGTGAGAATGTAACTTAGTACAGCCACTATGGAAATTAGTATGGAGAGTCCACAAAACACTAAAAATAAAACTACAATAGATCCAGCAATCCCATTACTGGGTATACAATACCCCCCAAAAATGAACTCAATATGATGAAGAGATATCTTGCACTCCCATAGTCATTGCAGCATTATTTACAATAGCCAAGATATGAAATCAACCCAAATTTGTTCATCAACAGATGCATAGGTAAAGAAAAACGTGGTATATATGCACAATGGAATATTATTCAGCCATGATGAAGAATAGAATCCTGTCATTTGTAGCAACGTGGATAAACCTGGAGGACAATATATTAAGTGAAGTGAGCCAGGCACAGAAAGACAAACACTGCATAATATGACTCAATTGTGGAATCTAAAAATGCTGACCTAGTGAAAGTAGAAAATAGAACAGCAGTTACCAGAGAATGGGAAGGGGAGAGGGAAAGAGATTGGTTAATGGGTCACACAGTTAGACAGCAATAAATTCATCCTTGAATTCTTTTTCTTTTCTTCTCTTTCTCTCCCCCCCCGCCCCCCACCGTCCCTCTCTCTTTCTTTCTTCCTTTTTTTTTTGTCAGGATCTCAGTCTATTGCCCAGACTGGCACGTACACACTCATGACTTATTGAAGCCTCAACCTCCTGGGCTCAAGCAGTCCCCCGCTTTGGCCTCCCAAAGTGCTTGGGATTACAGTTGTGAGCTACCCTGCAGGCCTCATCCTTAAATTTTTAAGCCCCTGTCCTAAATTTGTCACTCTCCTATATTTGTTATTTCTATAAGTAGCACCGTCTTTCACTCCTAATCCTGGACTAACTCGTGATTCCTGTCTTTTTCTCACCAATTTTAAGAAAGAAATCCAGACCGGGCTGGGTGGCTCAGCCTGTCATCCCAGTACTTTGGGAGGCTCAAGGCGAATGGATTGCCTGAGACTGCAGGGTTCGAGACCAGCCCGGGCAATTTGGCGAGACCTCCTCTCTACAATAAATCAAAAAGTAGCGTGCTTGGTAGCACACGTCTGTAGTTCCAGCTACTTGGAAGGCTGAGGTTGAAGGATCGCCAGAGCCCAGCAGGTCAACACTGGGGTGACCGTGAGCGTGCCACTGCACTCCAGCCTGAGCGACGGAGTGAGACTCCGAATCAAAAAAAAAAAAAAAGAAAAAAGAAAAAGAAAAGAAAGAAACCCAAATCCAATGCATGAGCAAATACTGTTCATTCCATCTCCAATATCTTTGTTAATTGTCCACTTTAGCCACCAAGTCAGGGCCGCCATCAAATCTTACTTTGTAAGATGGCAAAACCCTCCGTAATGGTCTCCCCATGTATTATTGCCCTAAACTAATCTAGTCTACATATTGCACAAAGCATATTTTGAAAACGTAAATCTGATTGTCACTTCCTTTTTAAAAATCTTACAATGGCGTGGCATATCTTAGTGCAAGACAAGGAAATCCGTCCTTCATAGACCCTGTATCCTGCACACATCGCCTGAAATTGTCCTTCCACACAGAGAGCAGGCATTTCCCAAGCTGACCTTCCCACACGGATTCCTGCAAAGAGGAAAGGTTCAGCCCGGCTGTGTGGGCGCGGAGCCGTGGCCATCCCCCGCCTTTGTCTGGGAGCGAAGGTCCCCACGCAGAACCCATCAGGAGCCGAAGCTTCGCTCTGAAGCCTTGTCACGCTTTGCTGCCCGTACCTGCGTCCCCAAGGTGGGCCCTGGGAGCGAAACTCGTCAGAAACGGATGCAAAGAGGGAGTAAACAAGACCTCGCCCAGTAAAGGGAAGCCGCGGTCAAAAGCTTTTTGCCGGGAACCCCGCAGCCCTCCCCAGACCCTGGGCGCGGATCCCCGCGACTGGTCTCTCTTCTTTCGGCTGCGCTTACTTCGAGGTTCTTCGAGATCAACTCCGGTGTCTAGGTGTGCTTGGGGAGGATGGGAGCCTCTTCTCCGAGGAGCCCGGAGCCCGAGCGGCCGTCGGCGCCCTCTCTCCTCTTGCGCTGCGGAGGAGCCCTGCCGGCGGTGCTGGTGCTGCTCGCGCTGCCGGCGGCCTGGGGTGAGACGCGGGGCGGGCGGGGAGCGCCGGGCGGGTGGGCGGCGGGCGGGCGGAGGGCGCCGGGCGGGCGGGCTGGCTGCGCCGGGAGCCGGGGTCCAGGCCATCGCCGTGGGTGGGCCAAGCGCGCCAGGAGGCGGGCCGGGTCTGGGGTCCTTCGGTGTGCCGGAGACCCTCGCTGCCTCCGGGAGCCCGTGGAGACCGGTGGGCAGGTGTTTGCGCCGTGCCCAGCGCAGAGGAAGGCACGGATGCTGAGCCGGGCGCCGCCCGGAATTCATTGCCTTTCTGTGCTCGTAGTCTGGACTGGCTATAGCGGAGCGCGACACCGATCATAGTGAAAGAAAGCGGGGTTGGGAATCCGACAAGCCTGGGTTCTGATCCTGGCAACGTAACTGTGCGGAAAGTTAGCACACCGGTCCGAATCTGTTTCTTCATCTGTAAAACGGGGATACTGACCCATCATGGGGCTGCTACCTAAATGGCATGAAGCCTGTGGAGTGTCTAACACAGGACCTGACACTGACTCAATGTCCGTCTCAACCTGTACCTTTGCTCTTGGCTCCCAAGGGTATTTAGACAAGCAGTTCTAGGAATGCAAGGACTGTACCCACCCTAATCCCAGACCACCCCCACCGTCATCCCCACGCGCTTAATTGAGAGGCTACTTGAATTCAGATCCATGCCGGGCCCCTGGGGGCTGGAAGGGCCAGTGAAGAGTCAGAATGCTCGATGTTACTAACCAGTTGCAGGCTGAAGGGGCGGTGGGCATGCTTAGCACAAAACAAAGCCTATTATAAGTATTATGGAAATGTCGAGGCCGCGTCGCTTCCTTTGTCTGCATTTCAGCCGGGTAAGCATGTTCAGTGAGCGCCGTTCTCTCATTAGTTTTGGCTTCCCCAGACGCCTTCTTGGTTGTTTGGGCTCTTGGGCCGCGTCTCTGTTGAAGTAACAGCCTTGATTCTTTTTGTCCGGTCTCTTCCTGACAACTCAGAGTTTGCTCTTCGCCACCACTAGACATTTTGCACTCATGGGTTGGTTTGTTCCTTCTCTTCTAAAGAGTAAGGAAAAAAGGAAACTAAGTTTCCACAAAAGCTGTTATTAATGTTTTATCTCCTTAGACATCAGAAAGTGACGTGTCAGGTGAAAAGATGTGATAAAACTTAACATTTTATTTTTAGAAGAGCAGCATGCCAAGGAAATTAAGCAATCTGTTATCGATGCTTAGAGATTTTTGTCAGACATGTGAGAGTATCCTGCCCCTTTTTGCTGTAATGCTGTTATAGTTTCCCCGTGTTTATTAAGGTACTGTTGTAAGCAATCCCAGACACTATTAATGGTAAAAAAAAATTTTTTTTTTTAAATTTACTGAGGTTATCACAATAACCTCCAAATGTGAACTAGCCTAAACTAAGCTATCTAGCAATTTAGTTGCTGAAGTAATTTAAGGTTTTAAAATGCTGATGAGCCGGGCTCGGTGGCTCAGCCTGTAATCCTGCGCCTTTGGGAGGCTGAGGTGAGTGGATTGCCTGAGCCCGTGGGTTCGAGACCTGCCTGGGCAAGCGAGACCTCATCTCTACAATAAATCAAAAAATTAGCCGGGCGTGGTAGCTCGCGCCTGTAGTTCCAGTTACTTGGAAGGCTGAGGCGGAAGGATCGCCGGAGCCCAGCAGGTCAAGGCTGCGGTGGCCGGGAGCGGCCACTGCACTCCAGTCTGGGCGACAGAGTGAGACTCCAACTCAAAAAAATAAATAAAGAAATAAAATAAAATGCTGATGAGATGCCCCCCAGTGTGCCTGGTCCTTTGGAATTCATAAGTATACGAGAGAGCTAGGCATCCAAGTTGTATGCAGATGGAAGTTGGTGTTGGGGTTTTATGAAATCTACTTGATTAGGAAGGCAGGGTTATGGTTTTTCCAGGCGCTGCAGCAATCCATTCACATCTCTGACCTTCAGTGTCCACATGAATAAAATGACATCCTACTCTGAGACGGTTATTGTGGAAATCAGATGAAGTAGTGTGTGTGACCGTGTTTTGCAATCTGAAAACCCCCACACCATCTAAGAAACCATGACTAAGAAGTCAAGCAAGACTACAGGATCCCTGAAAAAGTGGAAATCTCAGCTCTAAAGACCAGAAAAGGCTGAGTGAAGGGAGCATGGCTTCAGTAGAACTTAAAAAATGATTCCAAAAACAGGTTGTACAAGATTGTTCATAGGAATTTAATTTTTATATAACAAACAGCAGTGGAATTAGAGTTATTTTGTTATTACAAAGTATTCACACTATTCATGAAGTGGTATAGTGCTATTTGAAAGTGAATTTGGATTAATTGTAAATATATATTGCAAACCCTATGGCAATCACTGAAAGAAGTGAAAAAGAAGCATAACTGATATGCTAATAAAGGAGGAAAAATTGAATAATATACATATTATAATTATATAATGCTCAATTAAAACCATAAAGGGCAGGAAAAAGTGGAAGACAAAAATAGGAACAAAAAACAAAGGCAACAATTAGAAACCGATAACAAATATAAACCAATTATATCAGTACTCACTTTGAACATCAATGACCTAAATGCAACAATTAAAACACAGAGAATGCCAGAGTAAATCAAGAAACAAGACCCACCTACATGTTGTTTATAAGCCCACTTTAAATAGAAACACATATACTAGAATTAAATGGGTAGATAAATATATACCATGCTAACACTAGTCAAAAAAGAGAAAAACAGGAGTAGCTATTAATTTCAGAGTGGACTTCAGACCAAGGAAAAGGATAAAGAAGAAAATTACATAATGATAAAGGGGCCAATTCTCCAAGAAAACATAAAAATCCTTAATGACAGGGAATCAAAATATATGAGGCAAAAACTGATAAAACTGCAAGGAGAAACGATGAATAGATTACTGTAGTTGGAGACAGATTTTAGCACCCCTCCATCAGAAGGGAGCAGATCCAGGAGGCAGTAAGGACACAGTTGAACTCAACAGCACCATCAGTCAACTGGATACAGCTGACATATATAGACTATTTCATCCAAGAACTGCAGAATACACATTCTTCTCAGGCTCACATTCAGGGAGATAGACCACATTTGGAGCCATAAAAACACACTAATTTAAACTTTACCAGGGCAGTGTTTAATATAGGATGGACTCTGGCGCCCTCTGCTGGTCCTCGCGTAGGGTCTGGTTGGGTTTTCCCTGCTAGGTAAAGATGCATGGTAGAAAGGGAGTTCCAATTTGCTTTCGGTGCTTTGCAGTGAATTTCAGCTTCTATGTGCACAGATAAGTGGATTTATGGTTTATATTCTCTATTGCTATCTAAAATAAATATCACATTTATAAATGTAACTTCAGAAGTGTCCTGCACAGAAATACTGAGTGAAGATAATTGTAATAAGGACAACTCCAGCAAACATAAAAATGGTAGAACTGACAATTCCCCATCTCACAAAGATACATGCTTTTGTCAGAACCATTAAGAGGAAGAAATGCTGTAAGTCTAATCTCAGCTGACCAAAAATGTACAAAAACAAAGAAAATCTGAAAAGTATCAAGAAGAGTAGTTGAAATATAGCTTTACAGAGAAATTCACTATGACTATATTTTGTCTGTTTAGATATTAGCTAATGAATGTGCTAAGCCATCATGATTAGCAAATCATTAAAAACGTTCACTTCACCTGTATCACATTTCAAACATTTCTATTTAGGCATACAATTTATATATATAATGTATCACTTTGTCTTTGAAAGTGCTTGTTCTTTTTTTTTAACTGATAGAGGCTCTTAAGCAAAGCAAGTGCAGGTTCCTTCTTTAAAGAGTAAATATGCAGAATGAGGATCAGAGTGTGCTTCAAATATGATAGCTTACATTTGAACAGACATGGACGTAATTTTATGTTACTTGAGCACATAGCACAGGATAAGTCAACCTGCCTTGAATGGAAGGTTTGAATCAGGAGTACATGAAAGTGACCTGAGTCATCCAAGACAAAAACACAATAAGATAATAGTATACACCCACTAGAATGACTAAAGTCAAAGATTGACCATGCAAGTACTGACAATGAGGTGAAGTAACTGGAATTATAATACACTGCTAATGGGCTGGTAAAATGATAACAATCACTTTGGAAAACAGGTTGGAAGTTTCTTAAAAAGTTAGACACACATCTATTACCTGACTCAGCATTTCACTCCTAGGTTTTTACCCAAGAGGAAAGAAATCATATGTCTATGCAAAGACTTGTACATGAATTTTCTTTTTTTTTTTTTGAGTTGAAGTTTCGCTCTGTCACCCAGACTGGAGTGCAGTGGCTGCTACCGGCCACCGCAGCCTCGACCTGCTGGGCTCTGGCGATCCTTCCGCCTCAGCCTTCCAAGTAGCTGGAACTACAGGTGCGTGCTACCACGCCTGGCTAATTTTTTGATTTATTGTAGAGATGAGGTCTCGCCAAGTTGCCCAGGTGGGTCTCGAACCCACTGGCTCAGACAATCCTCTCACCTCAGCCTCCCAAAGCGCGGGATTACAGGCTGAGCCACCGAGCCCGGCTATGAATTTTCTTTTTTTAAATTTTTTTTTGTTTTAAAGACGTGGGGTACAATTCAACGTTAAGCGTACAAATGTTCATTGTTGGGAGCCAGCCATGGAGGCCTGCCTGCTGACAAAGTCCAGGGGGCTGAAGACCCCGGGTCGCAAAGCGAACCTGGGCAGCTAAGACCCTTGCTTCTTCTACTTTTGTTATTAGTGCAGCCGAAAAGTTCTGTACAGTCTGAGGATGGAAAGCAAAATTCCACTCACACCTCCACTACCCCTTGCAAAAAGGCAAGAGGGGAATTCATGAAAAATTATTTTCCCTTTATTTGAATTCCTCCCTAGGTTTCCACGTCCCCAGCCTCTTGGTATTAGATCATGCAGTCACTTGATTAAACATTGTAGTTGAGAAAATTGTAAAAAATCAGAAGGTGCTCAATTCAGTGTTTGTCAGGGAACTCACTGGCCTTGCCAGGAAAGTATCAATAGAGATTTTAAATATCATGTGTGGGTAGATAATCACTTGTAAGATTTATTTCTTCTGACTGGCGACTACTTTGAGAAATTTGAGAAGCTACGGTTTGTGGTATATCATGCTTAAGAAATTAACAATCACATAAATATTAGAGCACCCTTGCCCTTACTTCCCTTTGTTAAGGAGGTTTGTAATTCTGGTTAGAGATTGTAACTTAGGTGACTTGAGCCCAGGAGCCTTTTGTTTTGCAAATGTTGAAGCTCATTCTCCCTGACAGAGAATAATTGATGCAGATTGTAAACACCAGGTGTAACATTGTGCAAAACTAGTCAGGCCAACTTGTGGCTAAGAAACCTTGAAAATGTTGTTTTACCCCAGCTAGTTGCAAATTGCTATGTGAAGGTCACAGGTGTGACTTGTTAATCTATGTGACAATTATAGTGCTTAGAACTTGGTAGTGATTTATAATATAATAGTTATAGAAATAAGTAAGTTTTGAATGGACATTAAGAAATGATAATCATTAGAAAATGTTAGGAGTTTATAAAATTTATAGTTTAGGATGATAATCTTTAAAGATCAAAACAGGATGAACATAGATACATTGCCTGTCTGATCCATTAGATTGAAACTGATTGCCTTGAAAACAAAAAACATGTAGGGTGTAAAAGGAGTTGGAAAACAAAATAAACCAGCATTTGTCCTGCTTGCAGCAGAGTCAGTGTCCACGTTTTTTCTCCTGCACCAACGCCATCCCTCTTTCAGGAAACCCTGACCGGCTGGAGCTGGACTCCAGCAGTTCATTATGCAGGTATCCTTGTTGATGAGGTATGCTCCCACTCCCCCAGCAGAATCCCACTACTGCCAATTCCACCCACTCCCAGCAATTTCTCACTACTGAAAATCCTTTTCTTATAGTATTACAATAACCATTCAAGGACCACTTGAGTGAGAACATGTGATACTCAGTTCTTTGTTTCTGTGATAGATCACTCAGTATTATAGACTCTAAGTCCATCCAAGTTGCTGTGAAGTTCATAGTTTTGTCCTTCATTATGGCTGTGTAATATTCCAACGTGTATATGTATCACATGTTTTTAATCCAGTCCTCTTTCAGTGGGCAGTACAGTTGGTTCCATGTTTTTGCTGTTGTGAACAATGCTGCAATAAGCATGCGTGTACTGGTATCTTTTTCACAGAGTGATTTGAGTTCCTCTAGGTGTATTCCCAGTAGAAGGATTGTAGGATTGTATGGAAGGTCGATTTTTAGACCTTTTAGGAATCGCCAAACTATTTTCCACAGAAGTTGTACTAGTTTACATTCTCACCAACAGGGTAGAAGTGTTCCCTTTTTGCCGCATCCTCTCCAGCATCTGCTGTTTTTTGAGTTATTGATGATGGCCGTCCTGATTGGAGTTAGGTGGTGTCTCAGTGTGGTTTTAATTTGCATTTCTTTGAGGACTAGTGAGACTGAGCATTTCTTCATGTACCTGTTGGCTGCTTATATGTCTTCTTTTGAGAAGTGCCTATTCATATCTTTTGCCCACTTTTTAATGGAGCTGGACTTTTTTGTTTTTTGTTTTGTTTTTGTTTTTGTTTTTTGGCATGTTTGAGTTCCTTGTAGATCCTAGATGTTAGACCTTTGTCAGATATACAGTTGGCAAATATTTTTCCCGTGGGCTGTCTCCCTACTCTCTTGATGTTTTCTTTGGCTTTGCAGAAGCTTGTCAGTTTGATGAAGGCTTCCTTGTCTATCTAATCTCTTATGGCATGGGCACTTGGGGTTTTGATCAGGAATTGGTTGCCAATTCCAATTTCCACAAGGGTGTCTCCTGCATTTTCTAAGGTTCTTATAGTTTGAGGTTTTAGACTTAAGTCTTTGATCTATTTAGGTTGACTTTTGTGTATGGTGACAGGTAGGGGTCTTGTTTCAATCTTCTGCATGAGGCCAGCCAGTTTTCCCAGCACTGTTTACTGAATAGGCTCTCCTCTCCCCAGTGGTTGGTGGTGGAGACTTTGTTGAAGATGAGTTGATTGAGAAATGGAGGATTTGCTTCTGGAATCTCTATCCTATTCCATTGATCTATATGCCTGTTCTTGTACCAATACCAGGCTAATTTGATTATTGTGGCTTTATAATAAAGTTTAAAGTCTAGGAGTGTGATACCTCCTGCTTTTTTTTTTTTCCTGAGGTGTGTTTTGGCTATTTGTGGTCATTTATGTTTCCATATGAATTTCTGTATTGTCATTTCTAGGTCTGAGAAGAATGCTGCTGGTAGTTTTATGGGTATTGCGTTAAATCAGTAGATTGCCTACTGTAGAATGGATGGACATCTTAACAATGTTGTTCTTTCAATCCATGAGCATGGAATACTTTTTCCATTTGTTTGTGTCATTTTTGACTTCTTTGAGCAATGCTTTGTAGTTTTCTTTGTAACAGTCTTTCATGTCTCTGGTTAGGAAGATGCCAAGGTATTCTCTTTTTTTTTTTTTTTTTTTTATTGTGGCTATTGTGAATGGGATTGTGCTTTTTATTTGGGTTTCTATTTATTGTTGGTGTATAGAAATGTGACTGTCTCTTGCACATTTATTTTATACCCTGAGACTTTGCCAAAGTCCTTTATCAGTGCAAGGAGGTTTTTGACAGATTCTCTAGGGTTTTTGAGGTATAGAATCATGTCGTCTGCAAAGAGGGATAATTTAACTTCCTCTTTTCCTATTTGGATACCCCTGATCTCCTTCTCTTGTCTGATTGCTCTAGCTAGGACTTCCAATACTATTTTGAACAGGAGGGGTGAGAGTGGACATCCTTGTCTTATTCTGGTTTTCAGAGGAAATGGTTCCAATTTCTGTCTGTTTAGCAGTATGCTGGCTGTAGATTTCTCATAGATGGTTCTTACTATTTTGAGGTTGTACATGAATTTTCATAGCAGCTTTTTTATCATAGCCAACAACTGGAAACCATCCAAATGTGCTTCAACAGGTGAATGGATAAACTAAACTAAAGCACATTTTATTTTATTTTTAAATATTTTAATAGCATAAGAAATATACAATAGAATATATTGATAAATACAAAACATTATCTGTATTTGCTATTACAGAGTCATTAATTTTCCCAAAATTCTTAATTTAAAAACTTTTTTCAGTTTCTTTGGTGATAGTTTTCTCTTTTTTTATGAGTTGTGAGGTACATGTGACAATTTGCTACATAAGTAAATTGCATGCAGGTGAGAGGTGGGCTTCTAGTGATAGTGAACTTGGCACCCAGTGGATGGCTGTGTGCTCCTTATCTCTTCTTTCCCTCCCCCGCTTCAGCAGTGCCCAATGTCATTTGTTCCCCTCCTTGTGCTTGTGTGCCCAATGTTTAGGGCCCACTTATGAGTAAGAACATGTGGTATTCCATTTTTTGTTTCTGTGATAGTTCACTTGGAATGACATGCAAAGGACATGGTTTTGTTCTTCTTTATGGTTGCATAGTTTTCCGTTGTGTATATGCACTACATTTTCTTTGTATTGTACTCTCCACTTTCAATGGGCATCTGGGTTGGTTCCATGTTTTTGCTATTGTGAATAGTGCTGCTGTGAGCATATATGTGCAGGTGTCCTTTTGGTAGAACAACTTATCTAAACTAAGGCATAGTTATACAATTGAATATTACTCATCAACAAAAAGACACAATTTTTATATTTGCAATTTTTTATATGAATCTCAAAATAATTGCTGTGTGAAAGCTAGACCAAAACAACAACAACAGCAACAACCTGAGTCTTTGTTTATATCATACGATATAATCAAAAAATATGTGGAGAGACACCTCTTATCAACAAGGGTACCTGAATGAAGCATTTTTGTACACCTAACCCTTAACTGTACCCCACAGTATCATAATAAAAAATATTGAATATTAAAAAAAATGTGAAATTCTAGAAAGTTGAATCAATGTGTAGTAAGAGAAAGCAAGTCAGAAGTTTCCTACAGAAGGAGGTGAAAGTTTGGGTGGTTACTGATGGACATGAGGGTACTCTGTAGGGGTGGGGCATGTGATGGAAATGCTTGTTATCTTGATTTTGATGATGGTTTCATGGTGCATAGGCATGTTAAAAGTCATCAAATTGTACACTTTAAATACACACCATTATTGTATGTAATATGTACAATATGAGTTCATATTGATACATTTATCATAGGAACTAGCCATAATTTGAGGGATTAGTAATAAAGGAGGAAAATGAAACTATGATCAAGCTTTTCTTTTGTAGGCACATATTCCTTATAATTTGGACTATTATTCAATTTTGCATTTTTAGTGTTATAAATGCTATTCATATGTTACAATGCAGGTAATAATTTTAAGTAATTAAAGGAAAGGAATGCCATTCCAAGAATGGTTCTCCACATGATTTGATGCTTTAGATCTCTTTTAGCCTCTCCTCGTGAGTTTTGCTGTGGCATTCAACCTCTCACAGTACAACTTTGGGCACTAGGAGCTCCACTTGGAATTTCTTCCCTTTTCCACATCAATGGATAAGATAAATATCAAAATTACCTTTCAACCCACATATCAACTAGAGAGAAGGGAAAGTTGTAACCCTGGAAATCACAGGAGCTGGTTTTTACTCAGTGGTTTCTTACTGTTTATCACAGTGGTTCTCAAATTGCTGCTATCTATCAAAATCACTTGTGAAACTTTTTAAAAATATAGATTCCTGGGCTCTAATTCAGACCCACTGAATTAGACACGCTGGGGATATCACCTGGACACTTGATGTTTTTTAAGTTTTATGGGCAATTCTTCACTTATTTTTTTCATTGCAACAAATATGCATTAAGTGCTCATAATTGAGTGTTAAGCAACTAGATCGGGTATTAATTTAGAGGAACAAAAACACATTATCTCTTTCCCTTATATTAGTATGTCTAATATATATTGCAATAAATAAATATTTCTAAAAGCACACAGATTAAAACACACAAATTGTCATATAGACTTGTTGATATAAAAGGATAAGTAAAAGATCTGACTAGAAATTATTATAGGGTGGGGCGGAGGGAAGTCATGTAGATGTGAAGTCCTTGAGATGGTCTGGGAAGGCTTCAATAAGAAAGTGGCATCTTAGCAGACACCTGGAGGGAAAATAGAAGGCAGAGTGAAGATTAAAGTATATCCCATAAAAGGAATATACAGACAGAAGGGAACAAGCATATGTCTTCAGGAAACTGAAAAAAGTCTGCAACTTGGTGAGGGGACAGAGCGGCACAGGATGAAGCAAGAAACATAGGCAAGGGCATCCTTGCTTAACAACTGCTGTTTTAATAAAGAGATTGTGTAATGACTGTTACAGGCTGTCTAATACAAGAGGAAAATAAGAAACACGAGCTTTCTTGGAGCATCTCCTTAGCTTCAGTGTGAAGCATGACTGACGCCGTTGTCAACAGGGAGAAGGCAGCTTCAGCAATTCCCCTGTCAGCGGTTCTGTGGCCAGCAGGGTAGAGCTTATGCGATGCAGGCGAGAAGTCCCAGGCTGCATCTGGGACACACTCATTCAAGAGAGGTCAGAGGTCACTAGTCACTGAAGTCCTCCACTGCATTCTCAACAAAATAGGCTCATTTCAAACTAGATTGCAAACTTCAGTAGAAAGTAAACTCTTGGAAGCAAAACAAGCATGCCCACTTTAGCAGAATAATTAAACCTGTTAGCTTTTCCTTTTTCTATGAATAATAACTATAAATACAACTTATCAAGTGCCTTCTGTGTATGTGAGAGCATATACTACCTTCAAACCTCCCAGCGAAGCTACTAGGTAAATATTATCATCCTCCTTATGACGATGAAGTTGAAGCTCAGAAAGAATGAACAGTTGGTCTAAGACCTCACAGCTGTAACTAGAAGACCAGGCCTCTGTAAACCATTTTTAACATGATATACCATTACTTTTTGTATTTGTTTCCTATTGGTGCTATAACACATCACCACAGATTTAGTGACTTAAAGCAACAGAATTTTTTCTCTTACAGTTCTGGAGGCCAAATTTTAAAATGGATCAATCTGTAGGGCGATATTTTTTTCTGAAGGGTCTGGGGAAGAAGGGGTTTCTTGCTCTTTCTAGCTTTTAGAGACTGCCTACGTCCTTTGACTTATGGCTTCCTTCCTCCGCCTTCAAAACCACCAGCATAGCATCTTCAAACACCCTTCTCCAGTCTCCTTTGACCCTCTTGCCTCCCTCTTATAAGGACACTTGTGATTACATTTAGGACCCACCTACATGATCCAGGATAATCTGCCCATCTCAAGATGCTTAGTCACATCTGCAAAACCCTTTTATCACCAAAGGTAACATTCACAGGCTCCAAGGATCAGGGCACGGATATCGTTGAGAGGTTATTATGTTTCACATCTTTCTACACAGATATTCAAAATTTTAACTGAGCCTGCTGAGGGAGTCTATTACCATTATAGTTCAGTTTAGTAGCAAGTCCTTTCTTTAAGTGATAAGAAGAAAGTTCTCCACTTAATAAGCAAAGAAAAAAATTGTACATTGAGGTTGCTAAGATCTGTAGTAAGAACAAGTATTTCATCAATGAAATTGTGAAGAAGAAAAAAGAAATCTGTGCTAGTTTTGCTGTCACACCTCAGACTACAAAAGTTATAACCACAGTGTGTGCTAAGTGCTCAGTTAAGTTGGGAAAGGCATTAAATTTGGAAGTGGAACACAGGAACAAAAATATGTTCCAGTTGACAGTCATCAGGTTTGGTACTCTTCTAGGTTTCAGTCATCCACAGGATGTCTTGGAACGTATCCTCTGAAGATAAAGGGAACAACTACTGTTCACTTAAAATAATTATTTAATTGTTTATATGTTGGGAATTCAATCTATCATCATTTGTGTGGTTTGTTTTTTTTCTGATCCCACAAATTAAGTAGACAAAGTAGAATTTGAGGCAAGATTGATTACTAGAAATAAAGGTATTTTATCATAAAAATATCACTGTATCATAAAATATAACAATTTAAAATTTCATGAATCTACTAACATGATCTCAAATACATAAAATAATAGATGGACAAAATTACAAAAAGAAATAGACAAATGTAAAATAAAATGTTTTAACACAACATTTTTAGCATCTACTAGATGAACAATCAGACCCTCAAAAATTAGTGAGTATCTAGAAGATTTGAACAACTATTAACAGATTGGACCTCACTGACATACCCACAACACTGTACCACTAGTGCAGAACACCTCGTTTTTACTAGTGCACATGCTACAGTTACCACAGCTGGCCATACAGTGAGCTATAAAACAAGCCTCAATCAACTTCAAAAATGAATAATAAATATACAGTTAAAATGTCTGTAAATTATGCAAAACACTTCTAAATATCATGGATCAATGAAGAAATCACAATGGCAATGATCAAATATTTTCAACTAAAAAAGAGGAAATATGACACATCAAAACTTATGGAATACAGCTAAATTTATTCTTTGAATAAACCTAATAGTCTCACATGCTTATTTTAGAAATAAAGACAAAATAAAATTCTTTTTTAAATCTCAGTAAAATCATCTCAATAAATTTTTTCTTCTTTTTTTTAAGAACAGTAAATAAACTTAAAGAAAACAGCAGTAAAGATAAACTAAAAATAAGAGCAGAATCAACAAAGTCAAAAAGTTGGTACTCTGAAGTCTAACAAAATTGATATCTGGCTTTAATCTACCCTCCATAATTTGAATTAATTAGTGGGGATTCTGGGAGGGAACAGAAATAAAAAGAAAGAAAGAAAGAAGAGATTTCAAAAACTAAAGTAAAATATTTTTTCAACAGCTATTTCTTCTTGATTACATACTGTTTGGCTCTGCTATTTTGATAAACTTAAATCTTCTTGAAGAGGCCTAGCTGAATCTAGTATTTAATTTGAAATGTGTATCAGAAAATACATGCTTTCGTAAAGTGAAGTATAGCTTTAATTGCTGAATTTTTGTCTGCTTGCTCCTTGTGTTAAACAGTTGACTTGTTAACAGACTTTCGACAATAGTGACTGCCACTGAGGGCCAGAGAGGAAGCTTGTAGTCCCTCTAGATCTGGGCGCACCACGAAGAGTCAACGTGGATGATAAAATGCATGTGTGCATTTTGTTACACGAGAGAATGATAAATGAAGGTGGGATAGATGAAACCAAGCATCAGGCACTTCCTGATCAATTAAAATTTGAAGCTGTTAATTGGAGTTTCTTCTTTTGTGAGGAAAAGTCTATAAATAGCTTAATTGCCTTCAAAATAGCAGGGACTTTTTAAATGGGCAAATGCTGATTGTTTTTTAAAGAGCTCATTGCTAAGGTACTTTCTAAAGGAATCAATTCATTATTATCGAAGTGCTCTTTTTCTTTTTTGATCACATTTATGAAGACTATTGAAGAGAAAGAGGAAGTGGCTTGGAAGTTTCTCTGCTAACTTTGATGTTGCTGGGTCTTGATCTCCAGGTCAATGCAGTGCCCCACCAAGGTATTCATTTGCCAAGCCTACCAACCTAACTGACAAGTCTGAGTTTCCCGTTGGTACATTTTTGAAGTATGAATGCCGCCCTGGCTTTTATGGAAAACCATTTTCTATCATCTGCCTAAAAAACTCGAATTGGACAAACGCTAAGGACAGGTGCAGACGTAAGTAACTCTGGACTGGGAAATCCTCTGTGTCATTCAAATGTCTGTAAGATCTGTTTCACTTTGTTCAAATGTTGGAACTGAGACACATAAGCCAATAAGCTTGCCCAAGGTATAGTATATGTGAGACCTATTTTTTGATGAAATATGTCCTCACTGCTTTGAGTTCCTGGTACCTTCATGAAAAATTCCTATTCACTAGGGGTCTTCAATTTTCATGAATAAAATTAAAAGATCAATGACTAAGGACAAGAAAAAGAAGTGGAATGAATAACTAGGAGATAAGACAATCTCAAGCTTTGAGACCTCTGAATTATACTGATTGAATTACAGAGAATAACATTGTGGGAATAAATAAAGTTTACATTTTTCTGGGAAGCATAAGGTGGGGATGAGACAGATCTGGAGAGAGAGTTTTTTTTAAAGGTGGTCAGTGCTGAGACACTTTGGTGAATTTTCTCAAGGCGGCAAAATCGGTGGAGTCATCAGAACTGTGTATCCTCTTCAGCAAGCTACAGGCAAGTTGGGACCTTATGTACTGAAAAACGTTCAGATTACTCCACCTGGCTCCTAAATACTCTTTCTTTCCCATAGGTAAAACATGTAAAACTCCTCCAGATCCTGTGAATGGTATGGTGCATGTGAACACAGATCTCCAGTTCGGATCCCATATTCAATATTCTTGTAATAAAGGGTGAGTTGGCAGCAACATTCTTGCTTCAAGAGTTCCAGAACAGCAATATTATCTTCTGATCACATCTCAGAAAGGACAACTAGGCTATTACCATCTGTTATTAAGAGATTTGAACATAGGTGTCTAACTCCTGATGTAGATGAACAAAGTATGAGATTAGGGGAAATCTGAATCCTTGCTGGAGACCAGGCTAGTGCATATAAGAAAAGTGTGGCATTCACTGGGTGGGAAGGAGGACAGTGGGGTGGGGGGGAGAGTGTAGTCAAAGCACACAAAAGCCCTAGCCCAGAGTAGACGTTGCTGGAAGGAAAGGAAGCCCATAGAGCAGTTAGGTGGGAGGACAATTCTTAATGGTAACAGCACTATTGGTTAACTAGGCTGCCATCCCAAAGTACCACAAACTATTACAGATACATCAACATATATCTAGTGGCTTAAAACAACAGAAATGTATTCTCTCACAGTTCTGGAGGATAGAAGTCCAAAGTCAAGGTGTTGGCAGGACTATGCTTCCTCCAAAGCCTGCAGGGGAGGATCCTTCCTTGCCTTTTTCAGCTCCTGGTGGCCCCAGGTCTTCCTTGGTGTGTGAAAGCAGAACTCTAATTTCTGTCTCTGTCTTCACATGCTGTCTCCCCTCTAGGTAGGTGTGTTCACATGATGTTCTCCTCTCTGTGCATACCTATGTCCAAAGTTCTCTCTTCTTAATAAAGACATTAGTCATATGGGATTAGGGTCCATATGACCTCATTTTAACTTGGTTACATCTTAATTACCTCATCTTGATTACATCTGCAAGGACCCTATTACCAAATAAGGTCATATTCACAGGGTCTAGGGGTTAGAACTTCAACATATTGGCAAGGTGGGAAGGGGGACACAACTCTTATTTGTTGCTGACAGAAATGTGAAATGGTACAGTGACTTTAACAAATTAGTTTGGCAGTTTCTTAGAAAACTGAACATACTCTTACCATATGTTCTAGCAGTTTTGCCCTTTGGTATTTATCCAAAGGACTTGAAAATTCTTGTCCACAAAAAAAAAAAATTCCTGTGCGTAGATGTTTATAGCAACTTTATTCATAATTGACAATGCATGGAAGCAACTAAGATATCCTTCCATAAGTGAATGGATAAATAAATTATGGTATAACCAATGAAATACTATTTAGTGCTAAAAATAAATAGGCTGTCATCCATAAAAAGACATGAAAGAAAGTTAAGTGCATGCGTATCACTAAGTGAAAGAAGCCAATCTGAAAAGGCTATATAATATATGATTCCAACTATATGCTATTCTGAAGAAGGCAAAATTCTGTAGACAGTAAGAAGATGGATGGTTGCCAGAGGTTAGGGAAGAGAGAAGGACGAATAGGCAGTGCATGGAGCATTTTTACTGGAGTGAAACAACTCTGATGCTATAATGGTGTCATCATAAATCTATCCAAAGTTATAAAATGCACAATGCCAAAAGTGTAGAACCCTGTTATAAACTATGGGCTTGGGGTTATCATGATGTGTTTTTGTAGGTTTAACCATTGTAAAAAAAAAAATGAACCATCCTGGTGGGGGATGTTGACAATAGGAGAGGTTGGGCATGTGTAGGGGCAGGGAGTGTATGGGAAATCTCTGTATCTTCTGTTCAATGTTGCTGTGAACCAAAAGCTGCTCTAAAATGCAAAGTCTATTTTTTAAAACTGCATCAATGTAAAACACAGGCATATGTCTATACACAAACAGACACATATACTCATAAATGAGTAAAAGTAAAGAAGGAACGTTCAACAAAATTGGTGGATCATCTCTATATCAATATCCTGATTTTGATGCTGTACTGTTGTTTTACAAGATATGTTATCACCAGAGGGAAATTGAATAAAGTGTACCTAGGATCTCTCTGTATTATTTCGTACAACTGCATGTGAATCTGATTATTTCAAAATAAAGGTTTTGGTTTAGTTACTATTAAATTGCCAAAGGGAAGGCCTTCCTGTCAAATAATTTTATGTTGTGAAATTAAATAATTCAAACATAAAGTTGTTGAAACTTTAAATTATTCTGAGCCTTGAGAGGAGTGTGGCTATGCAGCCTGAGTCATACATGCAACTACAGCTTCTGACTTTTTCTTTCCTGTAAATAATTAAGATCAAATGGTGCCAGAGATAAGATGCCCTCAGATCACTAATCTTCCTCAGATAGTAATAAATTAATCTTCCTGGACTGTAGCAATCCAGGAATCCAAAAATGTAACCATTTGGATCACTGGAACATATGTAATGGTCTCATATGAAAAATGTTGTAATCCTGCTAAAATTTCTATATAAGTGAAACTTTCACTTCTCCACGTTAGAACACTGGGCCATTTTTTGGATTCAGTGTTTCTCAGATGGTCATCTTCAAGCTTTGTGCTTGAATAGATTCTATACTTAATCATATTTTCTGAATCTCATTATTTAAGGTTGACAATGTGCTAACATAAGTAATTAACAGGGTTTGTTTTCTTTTCTCAATTTTTTCTAACTCAACCATCCGCTTCAAGGCATGTAGGTTAAAAAGAAGAAAAGGGAAATGGCAGTAACATCCCAGGCTTCACTGTCCCACTCTGAGCTCTGGGTAGAAGATTCCCAAATGCTTAGACATTTTTACCAACAGACTATATGTGGTTTTTCGTAATAAAATGATCATGACCTCTTCTGAACCACGGCTTAGCTGTATGCCTCCACAACCCTCTCTTCCCCCAGGAGACCCAAATAGATAGGGTAGATATAAAGACTGCAACCTGTTAGAATGGATATAATCATTTCTGGCACCTCCTAAAATAAGTAGCATGGATCTTATCTCTCTGCCTTAACTCCACATAAACATCCTGAATGAGGAGAATTCAAACTAGTTTTTGTTCAATTACTTAATCTACCTTGGGAGACAAGTTTAACAAATTAAAACATTGTTCTATCTGGTCTCCTTTATCAGTTAACACAGAGTTATCTTCTGACTCATGATGTGTTCAGTACTGGAACACTAAACAATAGCACAGAGAGGAAAAATGCCATTTTCAATCTGAACTTGCTTCACCATTCCTATCCTAAGTCGCATGGTTAGAAAACCAAAAAACAACACTTTAAGAAATAACCTCTTCAAGATCAAAAGCCAGAGGCGGCTCCAGGATCCTTTACAAACAGGCAGCAGGGGGAGCACATGTAGAAGAACTGCCGCCTTTCTTTCCTCCGTTTGTTCTTTGTGTGTGTGTGTATTTGTGTATGTGTGTTGTCAGTGTGTATGTGCAGTTTGTATGTATGTGTGTTGTCAATGCAGTTGCGAATACTTTCATTTTTGCTAGTATACTACATGGTATTAAAAAACAAATACTAAAGTCATTAATATTACAACATAATAACTACTACAATCCAACAGGATTCAATTCGATTGAAATGCTTCAATTTTCTTTTAAAGTATCCGCTGTTGTCACTCTCCTCATTGGATCTCCCATTGTCATTGTTTTGTTGCATGAATAAAATTTTGTGCTGCCATGTTTTCTTGAAAATTCATAAGACAAAGTTCTCAGCTAAGATAATAACATGACTGTTACTTGACATTACTTTATTCCTCTTAATTTGTAGTACTATCAAGTTTGACCCTGTCCTAAATCAATTCTGATGACTAGGTCAGCCTAAGCATCTCTCACAATACATAGTCTCGGATGAAGTAAAATAAATGCCCGAATTGTTCCAAATTTTATGACACACCTTGAAAACTTTGAGGCATATAATTGAGAATCACTGACTTTAACATTTTAAGTATGAAATAAATGTTCTATTCTTTTTGGATCTCCTTTGATTCTAATTTGATGACTCTTACTGATAAAACTCCATCTATGCATTCATATTTATAAGGCATAAGAAATTTATATAAGAGGACTATATACACACACATACATATATATACACATACAACAGCTTCCTTGAACTCAAGTAGCTTGTAATAACTTTAAAAAACAAAAACGATACATAATTTACCTTAGATTTATGTAAAAATGTATCATAAGGTAATAAAGAAGAGAAATCTCATTCAGTTGAGAAGATATGAAAAAAAAAAATCAAAGTCCCAAGAAGAACGTGAAGCTTGGAAAAGTGACAGATAGTACTTTGACAAGTGGAAAATGTCCTTCTGAATTCTCCAAGATTGTTATCTTTGGGAAGTAGCAACTTAAATGGTAAATTATGTGTGTATTTAGAATACAACATTCCTCCTTCTTTGCCTCTAGATATCGACTCATTGGCCCCTCCTCTGCCATGTGCATCATCTCAGAAAATACTGTCACTTGGGATAATGAAAGACCTCTTTGTGAGAGTGAGTTTAAATATTCATTTCTATTACCTTTACCAATACATTCTAATTTCCTTCTGGAATTATAAAAATTTTGATCAAATTCTGTTTGTGTGGTCTGTCCTTCAGATGCTCTATAAAAAAATTCCCATAGGATTCCTGATAACTGTTTCCTTAAGTTCTTCCTTATCCTAAGATGTTCCTTTTTTTTTCTTTCTTTTTCTTCAGAGTTTCACTCTGTCACCCAGGCTGGAATGCAGTGGCAGGATCACAGCTCACCACAAACCCCTGGGTCAAACAATTCTCCCACCTCAGCCTCCCAAGTAGCTGGGACTGCAGGCATGCATCACCATGCCCAACTAATTTTTTACTTTTTTTGTAGAAGTGAAATCTCACTATGTTGCCTAGATTAGTCTCGAACTCCTGGGCTCAAGCAGTCTTCCCACCCCAGCCT
>CAUYQG010086124.1:0-18632 GCA_963574415.1 Tarsius wallacei
TTTCCAGCTTCCTTAGGTGACTTGTTAGGCTGTTAATATCTGATACTTCCATTTTCTTCATGTGTGTTTATAGAGATATGAATTCCCCTCTTACTACAGCTTTCATGGCATCCCAGAGATTTTGGTAAGATGTTTCTTCATTTTCATTTGTTTCCAGATATCTTTTAATCTCTGTTTTGATTTCCATGTTGACCAAGAAGTTGCTTAGCATCATGCTGTTTAGTGTCCATGTCTTTGTAAGTTTTGGGGGAACCCTGTTGGTGTTGATACTTATTTTTATTCCCCTGTTGTCTGAGAAGGTGCATGGCAAAATTTCAGTCTTTTGAAATTTGTTTATGCTTGATTTATGGCCAAGGATGTGGTCAATCTTAGAGCATGTTCTATGTGGTGATGAGTAGAACATATATTCTGTGTTGTTGGGTGGGGTGTTCTGTAGGTATCAATTAAGTCCATTTGGTCAAGAGTCACATTGAGGTTCTGAATCTCCTTGATGATTTTTTGTCCTGTTGATCTGTCTAGGGTTGTGAGTGGGGTATTAAAGTCTCCAGCTATGATAGTGTTAGAGTCAATATCTTTTTTGAGTTTACCTAGAGCTGCTTTATGAAAGTTGGCGCTCCTATATTGGGTGCATATATGTTTAGGATGGATATTTCTTTCTGATAGATTGAACCTTTTATCATTATGTAGTGGTGTTCTATATCTTTTTTAATTTTTGATAGCTTAAAGGTATTTTGTCTGTGATTAAGATCACAACTCCTCCTTTCTTTTGTGTTCCGTTTGCCTCAAATTTTGTTTCCCATCCAGTTACTTTGAGTCTGTGAGTGTCCTTTCTAGTGAGATGAGTCTCTTGGAGGCAATATATTGTTGTCTGGTGATATTTTATCCATTTTGCCATTCTATGTCTTTTCAGTGGTGCATTTAGTCCATTCACATTCAGGCTAATTATTGTAATGTGTGAGTTGATCCCTGTCATGAGGTTCTTATAGAGTTGTTGTTCCTGTTTGTTTGTTGCCTTTCCTTTAGTTTTTGGGTTGATTCATATGTGCTTTCCATCTTTTCCCTGTACTCTTGTGAAGAACATTGTCATTCTTTTTCCTTTTCTTCTGTGTTTAATACTTTCTTAAAGGTTTCCTATAAAGGTAGTCTGGAGGTAGAGTAATTTCTTAGGGATTGGATATCTGGAAAATATTTTAACTCTCCCCCACTGGTGAAGCTTAGCTTGGCTGGGTTGGGTATTCTTGGTTGAAACTGTTTATCTTTTGAGAACTTTGAAGATTGGGCTCCAAGCTCTCCCAGCCTGAAGTGTTCCTGTAGATAAATCTGCGATTATTCTAATTGATCTTCCATGGTAGATGGTCTGACCTTTTTCTCTTGCTTCCTTTAGGATTTTTTCTTTTATACCTACTTTGTTTATGAGAATTATTATGTGCCTGAGAGTTGGTCTTCTCATTTGTTGTCTTGCAGGGGTTCTCTGAATCTCTTGTGTTTGCATTTTTGCATCGTTGATGAGATGAGGGAAGTTTTCTTGAATATTTTCATGGAACATTTGTTCCAGGGTGGTCTCTATCTCCCTTTCTACCTCAGAAAGTCCAATTACTCTTAGGTTTGGTCTCTTGAAGTAATCGTTCATCTCTTTAAGGTTTCATTCTATCTTTTTAAACTTCTTTTCTATGTTTTTGACATTTTAGATTATTTCTATATTTTAGTCCTCAAGCTCTGAGATTCTTTCTTTTGCTTGGCTAATTCTACTGTCCATGCTTATCAGTTTGTCATTTATTTCATTCACAGTATTCTTTACTGCTGTTATCTCAATTATCAACGCCTTCATTCTTTCCTCTTATCTCTCTTCAATTTTATTTACTCTCTCTATTAATGTCTTGATATCTGGCTTTGCAGTTTGAGACCAGTCATTCTGGGGGCTTGTCATTGTTTGCATTCCAAAGTCTGTTTTCTCAATATCTGACCTCCCATGGGTCTGTGAGAGACCCATATTCTTCTTTTGGTTTTTCTTCATTTGTGTAGATTTTCTCCTCCCTCCTTCCCCCACTTCTTTAATTCTGGTTTTCAGGGATGGTGGGGTTGCTTTTACTTCTTTTTGTTCTATCTCCTGTTCTTCCTCATGAGGATCTTCTGACTTTGTTCACTTCTGAGGCTGGACTGTGGGTTGGGGGCTGTACTTTTTGCAGTTTTGAGATTTAATTGAGGGGGAAGCTATGATTCAGAATCTATCTTCAGATCCTAGTATCCACTGACAGGTGTATGGGCACCCTGGAACCCACTTCCCACTGCCTTACAATCTGTCCATACAGTGGGGGTTTAAGTTTGCTCCCTGGAACAAGAGAGGTAAGAAAAGGGAAAAAATAATGGAAGGGGGGGGTCAAGAGGAAGTCAGAGAGAGAGAAGAGTAAGAGGGAAAACAGACAGACATACCAACTAATGAATGAAAAGAGACACAAAACCAGAAAAGAGTAACAAACAAACAAACAAACAAAATTCACTAAAGCACACCAGTAATCACACAAAGACAGTCCAATAAAATCATGCCTTTTCATGTATTCTTCTCCTACACAAACAGGGAGTCTAAATCAAAAAGCAAACAAAAGTGAAAAAAAAAAAACCAGTCAAAACAATTAAATAAAAATTCAAAACAAGAAACCAGACTAGCTCTGAGGTCTTTCCTGAATGTCTAAAGTTTCTTCAACCCTGATCTCTGGCCCCATCCCTCTGCTCTCATTGCAGGCAGATAGGGTTACTCATAGCTTTGGTCAGTTCCCTTGGATTGCTGCCTGACAGGTCTGCCACACAGAGCTGAGTTGTCAGTGTCTGATTCAGTGTAGGGGAGGGGCTTCTATCTCCTGGTTTGGCGAGATCACCTTAGGCAACAAAGTGGAGCTACGAGGAGCTGGGTGGTACAGTACAAATCTCTGCCTGGAAAATGGCTGTGGCGGGCGGCTCCTCACCAGGTATGAACTTTTCTTAACTTTTCCCATCTTCTCTCCACTCGTCTGGGGCCCCAGTTGATCCGCTGTGACGGGTGATGATGGTGTGTGTCTGGCATCAGGCACTGGAAACCAGTGAGATATCCGGGCGCTGCAGTTTGGTGTGCCCGCAGGTGGTTTGGGGTGGGGGAGGGAGGTGGGAATTCCCTGGGCCAGAGCTGAGAGCCACAGCAGTGGCAGCAACTCAGCACCTGGTAGCGACTGCAGCAGTAATCCCTTGCAGAGGCAATGGCGGTGGTGGCAGTTTGCTGTGTGGGACCGGCTATTGCATCCACCCCTCATGGAGACAGTGGTGGCAGTGGTTGGGGCACATGGAACCACCTTCAGCAGCCACCTATCGTGGAGATCTTCACAGTTCCACTTGTCCCATCACCATCTTGTTGAGCATCCAATAAGTGGTCTTATGGATTAATTTTTTCACATAACTGTTACCACTTCATATCACTAAATTTGTTCTTACTTTTACATTTGTCTTTTAGTTTGTAATTTTTCTTAAATGTATAGTTACAAAAGTGCAGTATCAAGTGAAATAAAATGTAACATAGAGAACTCAATCTAATATTTTCTTCTAAATCTACAAATCTGGGTTCTAAATCTAGCTACAAAATTTGTCTGACATAGTGTAATTACCTAAGTGAGTATTGGCTATTGTTTGAAGGAATACACTATTGTGGAAATAGTATTGTCTTCAGCCAAAATGAATTCTATTCCTCTGTTGTCCACTAGCTATAGTAGTATCAGATATTAGTCACTTATTTTAAGACTTAGATTCTTCCATCTCTATAATGAATAACAATATTTTCTTAGTTTATCTTTCAAGATAGTTATGATAAAGTGGAATTATAAGCAAACTTCAATACAAATAAACATGAAAATGAATAGCATTATGATAAAAATTATCTCTGTGTGTGCATGTCTATTTTTCTCCCATCTGTATTCTAATGGCGTGTCGCTGAAAATACCTTATGCCAGATTTCCTATGTTGAAAGCAGTTCTTAATATATGAGTATATTTTTAAAATATTACAAATAACAAAATGAAATTAAAGTCCTTATAGAATGCACCTCTTGATTCTATAATAGAATTTAAAATACTAGGCCAGGCACAGTGGCTCAAGCCTGTAATCCCAGCACTTTGGAAGGCTAAGGCAAGTGGATTGCCTGAACCTGAGGGTTCAAGACCAGCCTGGGCAACTTGGCGAGACCTCATCTCCACAATAAATAAAAAATTAGCTGGGCATGGTAATGCACACCTGTAGTTCTGGTTACTTGGAAGGCTGAGTCAGAAGGATCGCTTGAGCCCAGCAGGTAGCCGCTGGGGTGGCTGTGAGCCTGCCACTGCACTCTAGTCTGGGTGACAGAGTGAGACTCTGATTTTTTTTAAAAAAAGATAATAAAATAAAACACTGAAATCTGGTGTTTGTGGTTATTTTGTCTTCTTACTGCATTGTTTATCATAAATTAATGACTGTGTCACTATTAGTGGAGCCACTTGTGCCAAGGCTGGCTGGGTTTGGATGTAGCATTTTCCCTAGCAAAGCCTGGAAATGCTACAGGCCTGAACCCTGGTATTTGGGGAAGAAATGTCAGTAATCTTCCCAGTGTGTGGTCTCCTAATGATCTATTCCAGTCCTGGATGCTGAATTTCAACTCTCTTGCTAACAGTTTTACCTTCTAGACAAAATTCACATCCTCTGTAACTCTATGGAATTATACACAGAATGTCTGATTAAATCATGAAGAACTTTCTTCTCAGTAAAAGAGAAGATGTGGATTATTCCATTGCAATTCACTGGAATCAACGTTTGTTTCCTAATGTACAGATGATGGCGTGGAAACAGCACAGGGCTTTGAGTTAAAAATGTGAGGATAGGTTCTAAGAATTTTAGCTGAGCCTTTCAAAACTGTCACATGTTCTACGCCTCAATTTTCTAGTCTTAAAAAGTGTGGAATTATATACTTTATAGATTCCTTCTAAAACTATTGATTCTGTGAGCTCAAATATTCTAGATAAATTTTATCTTTGGAAAACAAACATTTTCTTGAAGTTATATAAACCATTTTTAATAACCCAATTTCAGTGTATATTACAGAAAATCTGGAATTGGCATTGGTCAGTTTTGGAAAGTACTGTTATTTAGGAAGCCTCCTAAATTGAAATATGACCCTTTTATTATAATGTGTTATCAGAAAAAAAATAATTATGAAAGGTTCTATTCTTTATGATTATAACAGATGTTTTACAAGCATTTTAAAAGAGAATGCACACACACACAAACACTTATATTTGTTTTCATGAAAAAAGAGTAGTTTACAATTTGCCTTAGATAATTGTGCTCAGCTAAAGATTTACTAAAAAACTTACTGTTGAAATCAATAAATGCTGTTAAATTGTGTAGAAAGAGTTTAATATACTGCATTTTCGGTGTTTTAAAATAAAATATGCATATGAACATATATATGAGCACAAGGTCTGACAATTAAGTTAGTGAATTCATCCTAGAAAAAGTCCTACTTACCTCACTCCTGAATATCACGACAGTTATCTTCGAAGTACTCCCCTTAGGAAATCACGCACTAATGCCAGCATCTAGTCCACCTGTCAAAGCAGTTTTGGAACTCTTTTTCTGGAAAGGCCATCTTTGCTTTATTTTTTACTGTCTGTCTCTTAGAAGCTTGCATTCCATCTGTCTCTTCCCCTTTGGCAACAGCCATTTAGGCTCCTGATGGGCTAATCCATTGGCAACACATGATCTTTTGGCTCTAGAAAGGGTATGTGAACTCAGATGGTCCAATCGGAATAACACTCAGTATTTCCCTTTGATAGAGAAGGGAAAGGAAGCCTTCTCTTCTGAATGCTGTGTTGAGTGCTCTTCTGAATTGGAATAAGGCTTGAAAAGGCTACAGCCTTTCATCATCACTAGGGAAAGTGGACCCAATAGATGCAGTTGGAACAGAAAGGTCGGACAAAACAATAGCAAAGAAACTGAGCCACTGGAGCCTAGACTAATCCATACATGAAGCCCATACTACCACTTATCTGTTTCTGGTGCTAATCATTTTTCTATATTGTTTAAGCCATGTTGTGTTAGGTCTTTATGCTATTTGAAAATGATTCCATTTTGACGGATGCGTATGCCACCAGCAACAATTTTGTACTAGATAATTCCTAGGAAATGTAATACAGAAGGATACGTCATATTTTTATGCATGCTTAAGCATATGTTTGAAGCTCACACTAAGAACACATTATAATACATTTCTAGCGTCTCATTCTTGTGTTTGTGAGTCTTTGTGGGTGCATGTCAGAGACAGAGGAAGCAATACTCTCTGTTGCAATTTATTCTTAGGAGGTTATGTTCTCTGAGAAGCTATTAAGCTAATTCTGAGAAGGATGACATTTGAGGTTGCTCAAATAATGCTCTGAAATAACTTTTTAAAAAATGCACATAGTTAAAGACAGAATATTTAAAATGAACTTTTTGAACTATAACACCCATGTTTATTATTTGAAAACACTTTGGTTTAAGATCATATTTTCCTACTTATAAATTTCTGTTGTCTGCAAGAAAACAATAGCACTTTTAAGTAGTAGAAGTGGCTTATAGGTAGGTTTGTTTTGGTTTGGTTTTTTTACTTACTGCTCCCTGGATGGTGGGTTTTCAATCCCAGTTCAAACACATTTTTATAAGTTTTTTTTTTTTCCATTACTATTCTAGATCTGTCGGGTACAAGTTGGGATTAGTTACACAAGCAGGTTTCACGCAGGTGAAGTTTGGACCTCCAGCTGGCCCTCACTCCTCCTGATTTAGGACCAGACACCGTTTGTGATATGTGCCCCCTCCTTTCTTCCTTCCCTGGCAGTGTCCCATGATTGTCAGTCCCATCCTTGTGCTAACGTGATTAATGCTCTGGTCACACTTTTGAGTGAGAACATTTGGTATTCAGTTCTTTGTTTCTGTGAAAGACCACTAAGTATTATGGTCTCCAACTCCATCCAATTTACTGCAAATTCCATGATTTTGTTCTTCTTTATGGCTGCATAACACTCCATAGAAAATTGTCCTCCTCAACGAGTACAAGTTATTAACCTATAGTGAAAGGTGATAAAGTTGGCTTTGGGGAAATAAAAAGAACATAAGAAAATATGCATTCAAAATGTAGTTAAATGTTGCTATAATTTCCTACTAAATATTACTCTATTATCCATAAATTCATAAACTCATGTCTTAAAATATAAAATATTATTATTGCAAAATTAGGATATATTCTTAGAGCTTTTAATGGTGGCCACAGGGCCAGGGATTTTGCTGCTTGAAATTGCTACCACAGCATGCTTAGTGAGAACAGCTAAATGGCACCATCTCGAATGAAAAACATATCTCAATTATTCCTTTTTTATTTTTATATTTTAAAGATGTGGGGTACAATTCAGGATTAGGTATACAGGTGGTCATCACACAAGTTCAATTATTCTTTTAAAAATAAGATGTGTGGGGCAAGAAAACGGAATGTTAGAAAAAGGAAAATTTGAATTTAGAAACATTCCACTGAGTGAATTAATTAACTCCAGTTCTTGGTATTTGCATTTAAGACTATTTTATTTTATTGATTTATTCACTAATAATTATTTAAGGAGGAACTAAGCATACCAGATACTCTTCTAGTGGCTGAGGGAACAAGTCACTGCCCTTATGGAGATTGTGGTCCACTAGGGGAGTCAGACAATAAAAAGATAAATGAATTTAAAATATAAAGCCTATTAGACAGTGATCAGAACTAAGAAAAAAATGAGTTAGGAGATTTAAAATGATGGTGTATTGTCCTGTGAGTTAATGAAGAAACAGAAAGCCAAATAGAGCATATTCTTACTTTTCAGAGGGAGCTAAACATGAGGTGCACATTGATGTAAAGAGGGGAACCATACACGTTGCAGACTCCAAAAGGGGATGAGGAAGAAGCAGCCAAGGGGTGAAAAACTACACCTTGGGTACCATGTTCACTATTTGGGTGACAGTTTCAACAGAAGCCCAAACATTATCACGTGATATACCCAAGTAACAAACCTGCACTCGCAAATCCTAAAAGAGGGAGAGAGATTGAGAGAGAGAAAGAGGAATGGTGTGAGAGTGAGAGAAAAGATTACTAAGAAATGCCTCATTAAGAAAAGTTTCTGAGTAAAGATTGGAAAGAGTAAGGAAGCCAGCAGTGAAATTTTCAGGCACAAAAAGCATTGGAGACAGAACGGCCAACAGGCGCCAAGGCTCTGAAGCAAAAACGTGCTTAGCACGTTAGAAAAAACAAGAGATTAGTAGAAGGTAAAATCAGAGCGGCCAAGGGGTCAAATCTTGCATCTAAGGACACAGTTGCTAACTTGAGCATGTACTCTGAGTGAATTGGGACGTCATTAAATTTGTATAATTAATTCTTTCTTCTTGCTAGGTACAATAATATTTTTTACCATCTTTAACTTTCATTCTTCTCTTCCCTGAGGTGCCTTTTATTCTTAACTGGTAATTCAGACTATCCCCGTTATATCTCAGATGATTCTTAGAGGGGTTGTCCTTGTTTAGCTTTTGGGTTGCATAGCAGGTGATTTCTAAACTCCTTCTTCATCTGCTCCTCCTTCTTCTCCTCCTCCTCCTCTCCCTTCTTGTAATAAATTGTTCAAGATATATTCACTTCTCTGAGTATTAAAGATCAGAGCCGTAAAGTACAATGTCTATTTTAAAAAACTGGACGTTTCTTATGACCTGCAATTCCATTCCTAGGTACTGATCCAAAAGCAGACAAAACGCAGTTCCATCAAAAGACCTGTTGAAGACATTCTGTAGCAGCTTTATTCATAAGTTTTGTAAACAGGATTAACCCAAAATCTCTAAATAAGAGAGTCTCTAAAAATAATGGTGTTTCATACAGTGGAATACTACTCAGGACTGCTGATAAATGCAACAAGAAAAACTTTCAAAAATATTGTCTAGTTTGGTGATGCTAATTGGATGAAGATAAAAATAAACAAAACATATTTATGGTGACAAAAATCAAACAACAGCCCATTTCCTTTGGATCATGGAATGAAGACATTTTCTGGGGTCTTGAAAATAGTGATTACCTGAGTTTATATTTTATCAAAACTTACCAAAATGAGCACTCAACATCTGTGTGTGAGGTATGTCAATTCTACCTCAATATTAAATAATTTAAAAATTTGACTTGAAAATTTTATTTTGCCTTTTTTTCTAAAACACATATGAACTGAAAGCTCTAAAATATCAGCACACTTTAGAGATGAAGACCGCTCATTTGCATTAAATCATATCTGTTTATTTTTATAATTGTATTACAAAATAAAATAACACCATTATTAAATGTCAATATGTGATTTCAATATATTGTTATTGAATTTTAATTTTTTGTCAAAGTAGTATTTTCAAGTATTAAATTAAAACTTTAGAAAAATGAATTTTTTTTTCTGAGTTGGAGTCTCACTCTGTGGCCCAGGCTGGTGTGCAGTGACACACTCACAACCACCCCAGCGTTGGCCTGCTTGGCTTGAGCGATCCTTCTGGCTCAGCCTTCCAAGTAGCAGAAACTATAGGTGCACACTACCATGCCTGGCTAATTTTTTTTATTCTTTTTTTTTTTATTATAAAGACGTGGGGTACAATTCAGGATTAGTTTTTAATTTGATTGTAAAGACAAGGTCTCGCCAGGTTGCCCAGGCTGGTCTCAAACCCATGAGCTCAGGCAATCCACTCGCCTCAGCCTCCCAAAGTGCTGGGATTACAGGCTGAGTCAACAAGCCCGGCTGATAAATTAAATTTAAAGAGTTTAACTGAGCAAAGAAAATTCACAAATCAGGCAGCCCCCAAATCAGAGTAAGTTCAGAGAGACTTCCACCTGACTCACGGTCAAAAAAGACTTATGGACAGAAAAAGGAAATGAGTACCAAAATATATTCATTTTAAATGAGAGTTGTTTTGTAAATATAATTACGAATATTAAAATCTTGAACTATCATTACAATATGATTGCAAATATAACTCATACCTATTATGTCATAATACCCACACTTCACTGACTTTTACTTAGGTTAGAATATTAAAATTTTTCAAGAACAGCACATATTATTATATTTATGTACCTATAATTTTAAAATATAAAAGATACCTTATCAATACACCCCCTTTAAACTGCAATGTCCTCATACATATGTTTTAATTTCGTTTGAAATCATCCATACTCACAACTTGATCCTCATAATAATTTTGACCAATACTTGATCCTCATTATAATTTTGACCAATACTTAAAATTTCAGAAAAAGTCACAGGGACCAAATATTCTCTCTCTTCAACTTATGAAACAAATTATCAATAGTAGAAAGGAAAGAATAATTTCACTTTAATAGGACATATTCTTATCTATATTCTTTTGTTGCTTGCATACTGTCTGGTTGATAGAAATGTTTATTGTGGAACACTGATTAGTCTTTTAGAAACAAAGCATAAGGATTGCTAGGAATTATTTTCCACTAAACAAGTATAATCCTAATATTGATGGTTTTATATGCAAAAAGAAAAAGAGCTCTTGGAGTTATTTTTATAATGAATGATAATAAAATAATGCCTATTTTTATTGAAATTATTTTACATATTATTATATTAATTGAATGGGTGATTTTAAAATGTACATTTCTAAATTCTCATTAAAAACAAATCATCAGAAAAAAATAGCATGAAATTGAATATAAACATGAAAAAGAGAAGCTATATAGAAAGAAGCAAGATATGACAGGGTAAATAAGCAGTTTTTTTTCGAATGCAGATAATTTTACAATATTTTGTCCATATAGATGATGCATAAATTGTTAGGAGTAATAGAAAATAACCACTAAAAGCAGTTCATTCTCCGAAATGGCATTCACATTCTCCAAATATTGAATATGGATCCTCTGCCCTGGAATATTATTAGAATCATTCCAAATTTCTTATTCCTTAGAGGATATATCATACATTCTGTCTGTTATAATTTCAAATAAACTAATTCCCATTACCTGCAAAAACAAGCCATTAAGCTTGATGTGACGGATTTTGTCACCTTAAAGAATTCTCTTTAGCTTTAATATTGATATTACTGTCCAGCTTCCTCTTCTAAAAGGCATTCAAATTTAATGGATAGTAGGATGCTTTCAGCATTGCCATATCAAGCATGCTTTCTTTAAACTGCGTGATATATTTTCCACAAGATGCGCATTCCTGTAGAGGACCAAAGTACATGCCCTATTTACATTTAAATTGCATATACATTTGTCGTCCTACAGTTCTAGAAACTATTATCATCTTTTCATACAGAGTATTTCCATCTTGTTAGAACCGATACTTACAGTGAATAATTTTATCTGAGAATTGTATTTAGTTTCTCACAGTTTACCATGAAATAGTCCCAATATATGAAATAACACTTTGCCTTTTGAGAACATTATGCACTGTTTATTGCAAACATCTTCCCACTTTACCTCACGTTAACAGATAGAGGGAAGAAAGAAAACTGAAAGTCAATGGTCATGAAAGTTGCATTTCTTGGCAGATTTTTAATTTAGCTTTTTAAGCCCAGTGTGGAATAAAGATATGATTCTTATTGCAGGCATTGCATTGTCAGCTGAACGCATTGCTTTCCTCGTCTGTATTTGAAAGCATCGACGATAATAATCATTAGCTGAGGAGAAGAAGACTTCCATGAAGATAGATTGTGCAGACCTCCATTCCAATCTCATCCAAAAGATAGCCCGGTAGGTGGCTAGCAACTCCTCCCTGAGCTCAGATCTTGTTGCAGCATTTCCAAATATGTTATTCAAGGTGATGACTTTACTGATGCTGTGATATTGTGAGATATCAAAACAAAATATTTTCTAGCCCTCAAGGCTATCTTAAAAAATTAAAGGTGTTGTTTCATATTAGTGAATTTATGAATTTGACATCATTCATTTTTTGAAACAATATTTGTGTAAAATATGATATTTCGTTCTCAGTAATTTGGGGAGAATTATTGACAGTTCAGTTATATTTTAGCCAGTAGTACTGTTATAAATGAATCATCTAGAGATTTGTTAGCAAATTCAATATCTTAGAAATGTAAACCTATTCATGTTATGTAAATGCAATAGTCATCAGGTAGTACCTGTCATTAGATAACAGATAAACAGACAACTGTTTTCAGATATATTATGATACAGTAAGTCCCCTACCTATGAACAAGTTCCATTCCGAGAGTGTGTTCGTAAGTCCAACAAAGTTAGCCTAGGTATCCAACTAACACACTCAGCTACATAGTACTATACTATAATAGGTTTATAATGTTTATCACACAAATAATGCAAAAGAAACAAACACACACAAAAAAGAAAACATTTTAAATCTTACAGTACCTTGAAAGGTATAGTATACAGTACAGTACAACTAGCATACAGGGACTGTATGTAGTACACCAGACATGATAACTAACTTACAAGACTGGACATGTGAACACACATTTGCATCTTTGAAAGTTCGCAACATAAAGGTTTGTATGTAAGGGACTTACTGTATAAAGAGAGACAAATGAGGAAATTTGGTTAAGAATATGAACTCTGAAGTGTCACAGCTCTTTTAGAATTTGTCTAGCAAGGCCAGGCACAGTGGCTAACACAGCACTTTGGAAGGCAGAGGTGAGAGGATAGCCTGAGCCCAAGGGTTCGAGGCCAGCCTAGGCAACTTGGCAAGACCTTGTCTCTACAATAAATCAAAAAATTAGCTAGGCATGGTGGTGCACGCCTGTAGTTCCAGCTACTTGGAAGGCTGAGGTGAAAGATTGCCTGAGCACATCAGGTCAAGGCTGTGGTGGCCACAAGCATACCACTGCACTCTAGTCTGGGCAACATTGAGACTGACTTAAAAAAAAAAAAGAATTTGACTAGCAGGTTTTCCAGTATTCATCAAAACCCCTGATCTCCCTAAAAAAGAACATGAATTCCAGAATGAAATTTCCTGACTTTACATTGTAGAGCTAACACTTCTTAGCTGTATAACTTTCATCAAGCACCCTATCTTCCCTTCATCTCAGAGAGTTCATCTGTAAAATAGAAATAACACTTTTGGCCAACTCTCATAGCTGCTGTGAAGACTCAGTTGAGTGATGCACTGAAAGCACAGAGCCTGGTGGTTATAGACCATCACTAATGCCACACATGGCTTTGTATTACGCAATACTCCAAAAAACCAACTTCATGTCCATATATTTCGATAGATTTTAGACAGTTATTAAATACACAGTGTGTAGTCCGTTGTCCCTTAATATTTGAAAAGAACACTTTACATCCACTTAACATAAAAGATTCTACACAAATTTAGAGCTTGAGTCACCTCTAAAAATGTAATCTCAGTTATTTATGTTTTTAAAATTTTAATTATGTTGCAGGAGTGGCCTCAGGAAGCATTTAATCTGCCAACATTCCTAGAAATATCTGTTATAAGTGAAGCAGGGACAAATCCACCTGACTTTTCCTCATTTCCTCATTCCCAGTACTATTGCCACACACACACACACACACACACACACACACACACACACACACACACACGGCATGGCTTTATTTAAAGTACAAATTAGGCCAGGCATGGTGGCTCAGCCTGTAATCCCCGCACTTTGGGAGCCCGAGGCGAGAGGATTGCCTGAACCTGGGGGTTCGAGACCAGCCTTGGCAACTTGGTGAGACCGCATCTCTACAGTAAATCACAAAAACTAGCAGGGCATGATGGTGTGAGTCTGTAGTTCCAGCTACTTGGAAGGCTAAGGCATAAGGATCACCTAAATCCAGCAGGTCAAGGCTGCAGTGGCCATGAGTATGCCACTGCAATCCAGCCTGGGTGACAAGAGTGAGACTCCACTCAAAAAAAAGAAAGTGCAAATTAAATTTTCTGCATGTTTGTTTTCATAAACACTGATAAAGTTCAAAGACATTAATTTTTTTTGTATTCAGTCAACTATGAGATTAACTTTCAAACATGATGAATGTATTAGGTATGATTCAATTGTCATGAATTAATTTGCAAAAAGTTGGTCCCTCAAAGCATTTTTACTGAGTGGAAGATTAGCCATCATCTATGGTAGGTCCAGAGAAGTACTTCCAGAGGCAACTCTGTCTGCCGGGAAGCAGCTTGATATCCTGCCTGGCATATGCCCTGATTTAGAAAGTGCTTGGTAATAAGGGTTTGCAGACCTTTGCCAGGTCATTCTTCTGATGGTCAAATTCACCCTTCCCTAAATTCTAAATTTTGTTCAGTCAGTTGATAATTTAATGCTCTTGTCAAACATCATTCACTTGTCCTTGTCATTGGTCTTTCCTTGAAGTTTCTAATCTCCTGTGATGTTAATATTGATTGTGTAGAATTCAGTGAAGATCTTGGAAGCTTCTCAGTGTCTATGTTTCTTATCTTCAATAGCTGTACTTTTCAATGTCCTGGATGATCTGCTCAATATATCCCTTGCTCAAACAGCTTTTGCCAGTTAGGATTCTAATTTTTCCTTCATTTCCTGTGCTTTGGTTCACCACAGACACCTGAAGGATACCATGGGCATTAATAGCAAAGGTCATTTCAATTTGAGGAATGCTATGTGGCTCATGAGGAAAGTCTAGAATGTTGAACGTTCCAAATAAGATTTTCTTTCACCATTGCCTCCTCATCTACATAAATTCAGGTAGTTGTCAGTATTCAAAGTGAAAGCTTATGTCCCCTTGCTGGAAATGAGGCATTATGCTTCATTAAAACAATTATGTCTTCATTATCCATTTTAATACCAAGGGAAAGATGAGTGACACTCAGAAACAGAAAAACCTAACATTTTCTGATTTGTCTCTAGACAACTTGATTTTCTGGACAGCTGCTGCATCAGCGACAGACTTATTAGGGCTTATGCTCTTGTTTAATTTTTAACCATTGAAGGAATTATGTAAAAACTTCTGAAACTTGGGGATATAAGTACTGCCTTGACTAAATGGATTATGAGCATACAGCTTTCTTTATTGGGGTCCAGGGTGCCTGTCTTTATGTCAGCTTTCAATCCTCCAAAAAGTGCATTTATACATATATGTATTGAAGATAAGAAGCATATTTTTATATATATATATATATATGAAATGTATTTCAATACTGGTCTGAGTCTTCGTAGAGTACTTTAGCATACTTGTGAGCTACACAGAATCAAGCAGCAGCATTTTGTCTCAATTATGTCCTTTTGAGTTTGTACTTGAACTTAGTGATGAAATGGTTAAGCCATTGTGTTGTCCACCCAAGTGAATGTATTTAGTTACAGACTTGATTTAAAACATTTCCTTCTCAATAGTAAAGGTGAACACTTTAAGGTGTTACTTTTAAGGTAAATGATATCTTGCTTTTATATCTTGCTGAAATCATAAGAAATAGCAGTGACAACTGCCTCATTGGTAATTTTATTTCCAATGAAACCAACAATCATGCACTTGTCTTCACACTACTGGAAAATATTAAACTAAGTGGGTCTGTTACAACAATGATGGTAGATTTAGTTCTCTACCTTGTGCTCCACCTAGAATTAGGCATATTACATACCATTTAACACCATAAATAGCTGATACTTCTTATTTGAGTGGACAATCGCATAATGGAATATATACCCAGTCATCTGCTGGGCATCAGAAACTCTGTGGGCGCCATTGCAATGTGATTCTTTTCAACAATACTGATTAATCTGTCAGTGAAGCAGGATTACTTAGTGATCATTGCCAATGTCCACACTTTTTCATGTTGGAAATTGTCTACCCAAATGGTTATAGGTGGTATAAATGGTTTCAAGATCGCTGCCAACTGCTGATACCTTTGACATATTGGGAAGATAGATCTATCTCACAGGAGAAAGATACAGAGAAGACATTGGAACCAATGCCATATTTAATCCATTGAAGATACCATTAATGTAAAATGGAAAAGACATTCAAGAACAATCTTTTCAAACCTTTATCAGATCCTTGAAGAATACTAAACTCCATTTCAGTGAAGACACAGAATGAAAAGGACTGTTGTTTCTCCCAGGCAGGGAAAAAGTGATGGAGGTGATAGTGCCTCCTACCAATACCAATGGCTTAAAGGACTTAAGAGCAAGTCAAAAAGTCATGCCTCAATACAGTGAGGGTCAAAATGAGACAAAAATAATGCAACTATATCTTAAGCGAAATGATAACGCTTGGTTACATTGAAATCAGGAAGTCAGGGAATAAAAAGCAGGTCAAAAGTGATAAAGTGAGGACAAGTTTGGATAAATTCTATAAAAATTGAGTCAACGTCTCTTTGTAATTGTATATATATATATATACATATATATATATGTCTCTAATATACTTGTGTCTAAGGTTTGGGCGAATGACAAAGCTGTTACCAAACTAATAGTTAAAAATTTTCTGTAACTGGGAATCAATTCCCTTCTGAGGCATTTCTTTCATACCTAGAACTTTCTCAAATGACATGGATTAAATGTACTCAGCAGCAGTTTGATTGTCTATAAACTTAAACCTCCTCGCCAATCTCCTTATTATAATGAAGAACCCAGAACTAAGCTACTCTAGGAATTTTCTGTCAATGCATTATAGAACACTGATCTCAACTCTCTTCTAATGGAGTCATATCTCTAATAAATTGCAACAGATGTCAGATATTTTGTCAGCTACTTCACCTCCTGGCATTCATGCTGAATTTACTATCAATTCAGTTGCTTATCTTTTTCACTTCTGCTATGCTATGTACATCTTCTAAGTTTGTAGTTACACTCATAACATGACATATCTTTAAGTTCCATTCATCTTCCTAGTTTTAGGTTTACAAACATATTTTGCATGCTCGTTCTCTAGTGAGTGAATCATTTTACAAAAGAAAGGTGAAATGTGCCTTCATGGTCAGAGTAATATAAAGTAAAAACTCTTTTTTAAACTTCAGATGTAATGGATTTTTTAAATTGTTACTTTCCAAGACCATGGCTTGGTCTTCCATGGTGAAATGAATAAGATATTAACTGTCATGTTATACTTACAAATATTTTAGTTAAAGCTGAGGGTGCTATTTCTAAATGTATTGAACACAAAAACCTGTATTCACAGTACATCCAGTTGGAAAAGTATTTGCAGAGAAATTCTGTTCTTAATTTAATGATTTTACCTTGAATTCAAATTCTATCATTCAACATCTTTTAAATCCACTCCACGTTTGTGACACATAAGCTTTCTATGCCATTAGATCTCTTTAAAATTGACAATTCTTGGGAAAGTTGTTATTAACCTGCATAATTTTATTAGACTCTATCTCATGTCTTTTCCCCAGAGTTATCATTAGAGACACTGCCAGATATCTTAAGTAGATCCTATACTTACTATCAATGTAAGAAATAGCATTAGCTTGACAAAACTATCCTCAGAATCATTCCAGAAAGTTGAGCCAACTTCAGACTTTTTATTAATTATATTTATTTGCATTTCATCTTTTTACAAAAATTTCTTGAAATTGGAGCTAGTCTTTTAATTACTTGGAGTAGCTTATTGATTTATTTGATAATCTCTGAGAATGATGCATAATGGTTTAGGCAAACAAGAAAAAGACCACACAATTTTTGACACTCTTTCCATTGAGAGTTGAGGGGATTCCTGTCCCCTGCCCTTTAATCTTAGTGGGCTGGTGACTGCTTCAACCATCAGAATGCAGCAGAAATCACATAAGGTCACGCTGGATGGTATGTTTTGAAAGTCCATGCAATGTCCTCCTGCTTCTCTTGGAATGCTGGCTGCCAGGGGAGTCAGTGACCTCAGAACAGCAATTCCAATTGCCCTGACAGCAACAAGCTGTGTGTGGTCTGATTGAGAACTCCCCCTTGGTCAAAGATCTCTGCCTCCCCTACCAAAGTGTCAGTACCTTGAGCCAGCGGGACTTCATCTGTCTATTTGACGCCACTCCCCATCTCTCACATTGCTGCCTGAGCTCCGCCTCCTGTCAGGTCAGCACTGAAAAGCCTGCTTCCATTTCCAACATCCTGTCATTGTGAAGTAGGGTTTTCTGCAGTGACAGCAATCAACATGAGACAACAGAGTAGACTGGACATAAGCAACACAGTTCAGGTGTTACTGCCTCCCATCACCCCCAGGTAGGACCATCTAGTTGCAGGAAAACAAACCCAGGGCTCCCACTGATTCTGCATGATGATGAGTTGTATAATTATTTCATTATATATTAAAATGCAATAATAATAGAAATAAAGTGTACAGTAAATGCTTTTTTTTGTTTTGTTTTGTTTTTTTTTTTTGAGTTGGAGTCTCACTCTGTCGCCCAGACTGGAGTGCAGTGGCCGCTCCCGGCCACCGCAGCCTCGACCTGCTGGGCTCCGGTGATCCTTCCGCCTCAGCCTTCCAAGTAGCTGGAACTACAGGTTCCAGCTACCACACCCGGCTGATTTTTGATTTATTGTAGAGATGAGGTCTCACTTGCCCAGGCGGGTCTCGAACCCGCGGGCTCAGGCAATCCACTCACCTCAGCCTCCCAAAGGCGCGGGATTACAGGCTGAGCCACCGAGCCCAGCAATAG
>CAUYQG010086128.1:0-10707 GCA_963574415.1 Tarsius wallacei
TATACAAGTCTTAAAAAAGTTAACCATGCTTTGTTTCTAAGTAGCAACTGGAGCTCTAGAAATAGCTACAATAAATTCACATGTATTTAAAATAAAAGAGATGAATAATAGCTCTCAAGGATGACAGCTCAATGTGGTTACTTTCTTAAGGTCGTCATTTAACAGTTTGTGGGCCACACTACAGATGTATTTTATTCTTAGACCATTTTCCATTTGCCTCTTGCATAAACAGGGTCATAGAAATTTGTATAAATTGTAGCAGGTGTGCAAAATGAAATAATCTCCAGATTGAGTCTGAGTTAGAGGTCATTTTGTGGACGAAAAGATTAAAAAACGAGAAATTCAGACATGTTTATATTGTTTATGTGTGTGTGTGTGTGTACATGTTCTCCCATATGTGTTTGTATGCATACTTATACTGTGTATTTTACCTATTTTTCTTGTTTTATGTTGAATTTAAAAAGGACAAATAGGGAAATAGTTTCATGGTTGGTAATATAATTAAAAAGCTATGATTCAGTAATATTTTCCTCAATGCTATCAGTTTATTATAAGATTCCTTTCTTCTGTTATAATACAATATTATAGACAATGAACTCTAAATAATTAAAAAATTTTCATTTAAAAACTTCCTTTGCAACTTAAAAGCTTTAGCTACCCTCAAGGGAATCACACGCTTAAGAGTGATGCTGGCATTTAAGAAAGTTAATATAAAACAATTGTAAGTCTACATGAACTCTTCTGAGGCCTGTAGGAAAGCTTGGAGTAGAGAGTTCATAAAACTGGTTTGTTATTTGGTCCATCAATTCTGGAGTATATAAGAATCCCTGAATTCCAAGCAAAATCCCTTCTTATAGACTAGCTCACCTTTCTCTTGGACTATGAAAAATAAAACATCCAGCTATATCAGAGTTCTTCAGAGAAACAGAACCAATTGGACACTCTATCATCCATCTGTCCATCCATCCATCATCTATCCATATCTATCTCTATATAGAGAGAGATTTACTGTGAAGAAGTTACTTACATAGTTATGGTGATTGAGAAATGCCACAATCTTTTATGTGCAAGCTGGAGATCCAGGAAAACTAGTAGCATGATTCAGTCCAGATTTGAAAGCCTGAGAGCAAGGGGAGATGATGACACAAATTCCAGTTTGTTCTCTTCAGACCCTGAACAGATTAGATAAGGGCCACATATGTTGGGGAGGGCAATCTACTTTACTGAGCCTGCTGATTTGAATGCTAATTTTTGTCTAGAAACACTCTCACAGATACACCAGAAGTAAATTTAATCTGGTAACCCCAGGGCCCACTAAACTGATACATAAAATCAACTATCACACTACCCCAGAAGGCAATTTATTTTTTTAAAAACGTATTCCTTCATCTTTTCTAAATGATAGTCAAATCTGATATACAGGTATTATATTAACTTTCTAAGAGGACATGTGCATTAAAGAAACTTCACTTTAGAAAAGAATATTTTTGTTAAATTATATAATAATCGTATTTAAAATATTTTTATGTGCCTTGATTTTTACGATCACATTGTGGTAGATTTTCATTTACTAGAAAGAGGTCATTAAAATTTTTTTTTTTTTTTTTTTTTTTACTATTTGTGATTTCAAGTTAGTAATTCTTTTTTTTCCCCATTAACTTTTGTGAGAATTGTTAACTCACATACATTTATACAAATTAATAAGCACAAGAACACGTGTATCCTTTATCCAGTTTCCCCAATGAGAAATCTTACAAAATTACAGTACATATCACAACCAAGATGATGACATTGATAACAGTAAAAATACAGAACACTTCCTTCCCCAAACGACTCTTTCTGATATCATTTATGCTCATTCTCTTCTGTTCTGGTTCCCACTCCTTCTCAGCTTCTGGCAATCCCTATCTGTTTTCCATTTTTATAATTTAATTTGTGTCTTCTTTCCTTTTTCCTTTGTCAGCTTATCAATATTATTGGGCATTTTAAAGAATATGTCCTTGTTTCACTGAAGTTCTGTATTTTTTTTAAATTTTAATTTCCTTGATTTCTCCTTTTTATGATGTCCTTCCTTCTACTTGCTTTGGTTTTATTTTCTTTTTTCTTTTTTTACGTTCTTGAGGTGGGAGATTATATTATTAATATTAATATTTTATTATTTTTCAATGAATGTACTTAGTGCTATATATAAATTTAGGTGTATCCTACAAATTTAGTATGTGGTACTTTTATTTTCATTCAGTTCTATTTTTGATTTCCCATGAGACTTTCTTTTTGAGTCATAGACTATTTAGAAGTATGTTTAGTTTCCAAGTGTTTAGAGATTTTCCTGTTATCTCTCTGTTACGATATCTAGTTTGATTTCATTGTGGTTCGAGAATGCACTTCATATGATTACAGCGCTTTAAAAAATTTTGAGATTTGTTTTATGGCTCAGGATATAGTCCGCCTTGGTATATGTTCTATATGCACTTGGAAAGCAAGTATATTCTACACTACTGGGTGAAGTGTTCAGTAAATGTTTATTAGATTCTATTGGTTAATAGTGCTGTTAAGTTCTATATTTTTACTAATTTTCTGTTTAGTTGTTCTATCAACTGTTGAAAGAAAAGTGTTATTTTCTAACTGAATTGTGGATTTATTTCTCTCTTCTTTTAGTTCCATTAGTTTCTGTTTCACATATTGTATAGTTCTGTTTTTTGATGCATACACATTTAGGATAACTACGTCTTCTTGGTGGAGTGATTCTTTTGTCATTATATAATATCCTTCTTGGTCTTTGGTAATTTTGTGTGCTCGACTTTATCTGGTATTACAGTTGGAGAAATGGAGGTGTCACCTTGCTACTGTTCAGTAGAGGTAGAAGCTTAGGTTCCCCAGTCACCTATCATTGATGTGCGTTCTTGCTAGTTTCTGATGAGTGGGAATGTGAGTTCTGCTCCCAGTGTGATCTCCACTGATACCACAATGTTAGTAGCCTTGTTACTGCTAGGCTGACTGTCCACTAGGTCTTCTCTGACACTACCCCAGGGGAGAATTGGAGGGACAACTCATTGCCAGGTAGGGGTGGGGTAGAAGTCCTTGATCCCACATGCAGAGAGTGGGGGAAGGGAGTGTCTGGGATATTGTTACAGGCCAGTGAGGGTGGGTGATCTGGTTCTTCACTTTGTTCTCAAACTACTCTGGGGTGTTGTACCTCCTTACAGCCTTGCTAGGGTGGGGGTTGTCAACATAAAAAATAGAGACAAATATTTAAGTAAAAAGGTTTTATTGGGGAATAATATACAAAAATAGTATTGCAATTCAGGACATACATTTAGACCAGGGTGATTTCTGGTATGTCCAGAGAACAAAGGAAAAGCTTGGGGTTTACTGGGGAAAGAGGCAGTTATGCAAGTTGTTTGAAAGACAGCACTGGCATCATCTTACCAGAGCTGGTGAGTTCTGATTGGTGAGTGCCAGTAGTTTTTAGGTAGGACTTGTAATCTTGAAGTTACAGTGGCCCTTGTAGTTTTCTAATGGGTTTGTGAGACAGTTTTGATATAAGCAGTTAACTATCTTTCTGTGACTCATGTAGTAAGCTGAATTCGAAAAATGTCTTGGGATAGTTTCTGTTATCAGGCAAAGTATGCATTAGAACCACCCTCCCTTCCCCACCTCCACCATGGTTATTCTCTGCTCCTTTTGCCAGAGTTTGACACAGGAGGGTGTGGCTCCAAGGCTACATGCACTTGGAGTCCACTGTTAAGTTTAATTTTGTTAGTTTCTTAAAAATTGGTTGTCACTTTGAAGCACTGGGCCAGTGTTATTCTATTAGGAATGTTGTTTCCATCGAGTTTGGCCAGGTAACAGGTACAAAGTTTAAAGGAAATAATAAAAATTAAACACAATGGGAGCATAACAAATCCAGTTTGCACAATGGCTTTGAGCCACAAGCCCAAGCCTAAGTAGGGCAACTAAGTCAATAAATTGAAAACCACACAGGGACTAGGTGAGATTTGTTGTAGTCATTGAGTAGCAGTCAACAGACTGGGTTGAGTTAGAGCAGAGCACCAACCAAAAGGAACCACGAGTACAATCTGAAAAAAATTGTGTTGAGAATTTTTGAAGTTGCTAGGTGGACTAAGGGTTTTTTAGGTCAGGTTCTGTCAAGTTACCCATATTAGTAATTGACTATAAATTTTTCATTAGAGCATTATTCTGTCAAGCGAAAAAGGTAAAGTAGGTATTAATAAAGGTAAAAGTTTCATTATTATATGAAGTCTTGTTCTGACAGTCTTGGAAAGAGCTCTCTACAGAGCAAAGTCATCAATTTTGCAGTTTGAATGTCTTTAGTTATGGTATTGGGCGATTGGGTGAACTCACTGTGTGGTCTACATATCAGGCAAAAAATTTGTCCCTGAAATTCATTCAGTTTCAACTTCAAATCCTCAGGAACAGGAGTAGTTCTTATTCTTAGTTGGGAGTTGTAGCCAAATATTGAAGGAACTAGGAGAATTTAGGATTTAATCCAGTCTACAGGTAGATGACAAGAATTTAAAAACAATGCATATGACTACAATCTAATAGTAAATATATTATAGTCAGCCTTAATTTGTTTGTAAAATAAATTTAGTTTTATTATATTTGGGCTGCTTATTTATGTAAGTGTAGCAAGGACAGTGATTGAATTGTAGATGGCGATGTTTTTAAATTTAACTTTTGAGGCTAGGAAACCCAATTAAGGCAAGCTTCAGATTTTATCTGCAGTTCTTGTAAACAATTTTAAATATGAAATCTTAGTCAAATTTTGGTAATACAATTAACATTTTAGATTGTATCCTGTTATAAAGAAATCATATTTTTATTGAAGTTATGTAAATAACAATGTCATAAAATAAAATAAAAAAATACCCATGAATAGTTTCTGAATTTTGGAGGAATCAAGAAAGAAGAAAAAACAAATGTTTTTACCTTCGTGAATAAAAGTATACATTACCAAATTATTGTTGTAAACTATCGATAGTTTAAAAGATAAGATTTTTCTTTTTCTTTTTCGCCTTTAAATTTTTTATTTTAAAATTGTGAGGTACAATTCAGGGTTAGGTATACAAGTATTCATTGTGCAGGTACCCTTGTTGATGAGGTGTGCCCCCCTTCCCCAGGCAGTTTTTCACCACTGCCAATCCCACCTCCCCACCACACCAACCTCCTGCAGTTTACTGCTACTGTCAATCCTTTTCTTATAGTATTACAATGGTTGTTCAAGGTCCACTTATAAGTGATACTCAGTTCTTTGTTTCTGTGAAAGATCACTTAGTATTATAGACTCTAAGCCCATCCAGGTTGCTGTGAAGTTCATGATTTTGTTCTTTATGGCTGCATAATATTGCATTGTGTATAAGTACCACATTTTTTATCCAGTCCTCTTTTGATAGGCAGCACAATTGGTGAGAAAGTTTTTCTAAATCTGGAAAACAAAACATTTAAATAACTAATAACACTTCAAATGAAAGTCATAAAATTATATTTTTATCAGTTATTCAATCTTCTGTAATGAATTGCTCTGCTTAATCTTGATTTGCATTTTCATAAACCCATCAATTTTACTTGTGCTTTGAAATTTTATTTAGTCCATGATTTTAAAGTTATCAGAAACCTTTATTTAAGAAGAATCAACAGTTAATGATAACTTAGAATAGCCATGGTTGAAATCTGATTAAAATTCAGCAATTGATGAGAAAATTCCATTATTTCTACTGCTACAGCATTTTAAGATAACAACCAAAATCATAATTGATATTATTATATCAGGACCATCAGAGCTTTATAAATTTTAAAACTCTTTAGAACACTCACACCAATAATATGTCCATATAAATATAACTTAAAGATGATCTAGTATCATTTTATTCTTTGACATTGCTTTTAATATAATCCAACATATCAAATAAGTCTAATAAGAGGCATAACCTTTGAAAATTTCCAGGGGTTCAACTGGAAAATCCCAAAGTCAATTTTAGGAAAATAACAAATTAGAATTTAATTTTAGGTATAGATGCAAAGATGTTAAAGACATAGAACATTTAATTAAAGTAGAATTGCATGTCATAGAGAAATAATATTTCATCTAAGTGATAGTTAAGAAAAAAAAAACTTGAAAAGCAAACTTAAAAGTTGCATCATGAGAAAAAAAAACAATAACACCCTAGACTAGTATTAGAGATGACAATTTTTCCAAGTAGTTAAAAATATAATAAAGGCAGCATACTGGCCGGGCTCGGTGGCTCAGCCTGTAATCCCAACACTTTGGGAGGCTGAGGCGAGTGGATTGCCTGAGCCTGCGGGTTCAAGACCCATCCAGGCAACTTGGTGAGACCTCATCTCTATAATAAACCAAAAATCAGCCGGGTGTGGTAGTACATGCCTGTAGTTCCAGCTACTTGGAAGGCTGAGGCAGAAGGATCACTGGAGCCCAGCAGGTCAAGGCTGTGGTGGCTGGGAGCATGCCACTGCACTCCAGTCTGGGCAACAGAATGAGACTTCAACTTAGAAAAAAAAAAGGCAGCACAAAGCAAAAGAAACTATCCTAAAACACAGAATCTCTATTTCTTGGGCTGATTACTTAATCTCCTACAGTATCACTGCTTTTTTTTAATAGGATGACTGAATAACCTGGAAGCTGAATTTTATAAAAGGTACTTGAATTCAACTAGACATTGTAAGAATATGTGTCTAAGGTTATAAGTGAATACCATATTGTAGAAGAATAATGTAAATAAGAAAACCAATATCTGGAGAGTGGGGAAGATGGCGGCTGAGCAGGTCAGACTATGTGAGTCCTAGTGTGAGTGAGTGAGTATATGAAAAATTTTGTGAGGCCGGGCTTAGGGGCTCAACCTGTAATCCCACGCTTTGGGAGCCTGAGGTGAGTGGATTGCCTGAGCCCGTGGGCTCGAGACCTGCCTGGGCAACTTGGTGAGACCTCATCTCTACAATAAATCAAAAAAATCAGCCGGGCATGGTAGCGTGCGCCTGTAGGTCCAGCTACTTGGAAGGCTGAGGCAGAAGGATTGCTGGAGCCCAGCAGGTCGAGGCTGCAGTGGCCGGGAGCAGCCACTGCACTCCAGTCTGTGCGACAGAGTGAGACTCCAACTCAAAAAAAAAAAATTTGTATACATGTTGGTGGGCATGGGAGTGGTTGACTGAGCGAGGGCTAGGGAGCTAGCAGCCAGGGCTCTCCTAGTGCAGTGGCTGGTGCCACAGCTTCTGGGCTTGAACCCTAGCAATTCCTGGGATGCAGAAGCTGAGTGCCATTTTCCCCCCTCTAAATCAATAAAACCCTTCCTAGGAAGAAAATACTGGGAGAGACTCAATGGAAGCTTGTGAGCAAGTAGCCAGGGCTCTGGTGCAAAAACTGAAGCTGCAGCTTCTCTGCCTGGTCCCTAGCTCTTCCCAAGTTGCAGAAGCCCAGCACCACTTTTTTTAAATGGACAAAAGTTTTCCTGTGAAGAAATGGTGGGGAGAGACTACACCCCAGGCTCTACCTCACCACCACAGCAGGAGAGACTGCCAGCTCCAGGCTTTGCTTTACTATTTCAGTGCCTGGCAGGGAACTGGCAGTGGGGACTACAGAAGGAGTCCAGAGGCAGTGTCTCATGGAGGAGGACAGGAGAGACACCCCACCGCTTTCTTGAAGTCAAGGCAGGAAGGCACTACAACTTGCTCGCCGCAGTGCAGCATACCTGATCTCTGTGACTGGCGGATCTACTACTCAGGGATTGATCATGACCCAGAGGGAATATCCTGAAAGCACAAACTTCGGAGGGCCTGACAAGTGCTGATTGCCAGGTGTCCCACCCCCTACCCTGATCCAGCCACGAGACAAAGGGTGTAGCCAGAAAAAGACAAGGAAGGACTCCAAAGAGATCAGTGGTGAGTCCAGGGCTGACCCAAACCTCCTTCTCTCCAGAAATCCTCTGAACATCAGACCCACACAGCTGGGACACAACTGAGAGGAACAAACCCAGGCAGAGCCTGGACGTCAGTTGCAATAGCAGAACTCCATTTCAGGGTAGGCCTGGTTGGAGCACCTCCCACAAGTACATACCTGGGGAAGTGGAAATCCTGCACTACTCCCCTGGGGGAGATCTCCCTGACCATATGAGAGTGGGAGGGGAGGATTGCAACCCCACCCACTCCACTGCCCTTCCTCCTTCCCTGCTCCGGGCACTGAGGAGAGTGTGAAAGAGGTGGCTCTGCAGGAGAGACCTGATTAGAGGAACAATTACAGTGCCTGCCACAAGAGGACAGGTTTTTAAAAATAATTTTTAATTAAAAAAATTTTTTAAAAATAATTTTACCTGGTTGTTATTTGGTTTTTCTGTTTTTCTTCCCCATTCACTTTGTGCTAGGCATGTGTGTAGGTGTTCAGTTTTCTTTGTTTTTTGTTGTTTGTTTTGTTTCACTTTGTTGTTATTACAGTTTATTTTGGGATGTGTGTGTATGTTTCTGGGAGTGTGCATTCAATTTTTTTTTGTGTTGGTTTCTGCTTTGCATCATTGTAAAGAGTGGTGGTGGGGAGTGTGTCTCAAGGAATACACACCATGATCAGTGAACTTAGTAATTTGCAAGTTGTTTCTGAATTCTAGCACCCCATCCCCTACATTATTCAACTTTCAAAAACTGCAAAGGACAGCAAAGCTTCCCATCCACCGTCCTATTTAAAAAATAAACAAATCAAAAGCACAGACCAGGGAAGAATAGAGGAGTGAGCAAACATCAGAAGGGAAAGCCTTTTCCACTGACACTAAACAACAGAACTAAAGAGAAAAATAAGAGACCTGTCACAAATGAGGAAAAACCAAAGGAAGATCATAGGCAATTTCAAGTGTACCAAAGAGAAAACTCCTGAAAAATCAGACCTTGGTGCCCAAACAATGGAAGTCACCAACAACTGGCCCTGGAATAAGGGGATAAGGAATGGATAGAAAGAGTGAATAAGACTCAAGAAAGACAAGAAGTAACACTGAAAGAACTTGCAACAGAGATTTTGGCAATAAAAAATTTCATCCAGGAAATAATTAACAAGATGACAAGCATGGAAAGCAGAATTAATCTAGCTGAAGAAAGAATCTCAGAACTTGAAGACCAGAACATGGAATTAACTCAATCTGTAAAAAACATAGAAAGAAGACTCAGAAAGAAAGAACAAAGCCTACAAGAGATGTGTTATTATAACAAGAGGCCAAACCTACACCTGATTGGTATCCCAGAAGAAGAAAAGGAAAGGAGAACAGCTTATAGCAAGTATTCCAGGTGGTATCCAAGAAAACTTTCCCTATCTCACCAGAGATGTGACCAGCCAAGCACAAGAGATACAGAGAACCCCACAAGATATCAGATGAGAAGACCAACACCTGGACACATAGTAATTCACCAACACAAAGTAGGCACACAAGAAAAAAAATCAAAGGCAGCAAGAGAGAAAGGTCAGGCTACCTACTGGGCAAAACCAACCAGAATAGCAGCAGACCTATTGGCAGAAACACTACAAGCAAAAAGGACCGGAGCCCTATATTTAAAGTCTTCAAGATAAACAATTTCAATCAATAATTTCCTACCCAGCCAAGCTCAGTTTCATCAGTGATGGAGAATTAAAATCCTTCCCAGACATCCAATCCCTAAGAGATTATGCAGCTTCCAAACTAGCTCTACAGGAGACAACTTAAAAAGATATCAAGCACAGAGGAAAGAAAAAAAAGAATGACCACACACTCCCCAAGAGAACAGCAGAGCACAGAATCAACAGAGAATACAGTGCAACAAGAAACTTGAAAGCACACACATATATCAACCTGAAAGCCAAAAGAAAACAAGAAAACACAGAAAAAACTTTATAAGACCTCATGACAGGGAAAAACAATCACATAACAATAATCAGCCTGAATGTGAATGGACTAAATGCACCACTGAAAAGACACAGAATGGCAAACTAGATAAGAAATCATGACCCAATTATTTGCTGCATCCAGGAAACTCACCTTAAGACAAGGGATGCACACAGACACAAAGAATGGAAAAAAGTTTCCAGGTAAACGGATCATAAAAGAAGGCAGGAGTCATGATCTTAATATCAGACAATACAACTTTTAAGCTATCAAAAATTTAAAAAGATGCAAATGGAAACTATATAATGATGAAAGTTTCAATCCATCAATAAGAAATATCCATCCTAAACATATATGCACCCAACACAGGAGCACCAGCATTTATAAAGCAACTACTAAGTAAACTAAAAAAAATATTGACTCTAACATTATTATAGCAGAGGACTTAAATACCCACTAACAGCCCTAGATAGATCATTGAGGCAAAAAATCAACAAGGAGATCCAGAACCTAAATTTGACACTTGACCAAATGGACTTAATATATTCCTAGAGAGTATTCCACCAACAACCACTGAATATGCATTCTACTCATCACCACATGAAATGTACTCCAAGATAGATCACATCCTTGGCCATAAATCAAGCATAAACACATTCCATAAAGTTGAAATCTTGTTATGCATATTCTCAGACCACAGTAGAATAAAAATAAATATCAACACCAACAACATTTCCTCAAACCCCACAAAGTCATGAAAACTAAACAGTATGATGTTGAACAGCTACTGGGTCAACACTGAAATCAAAGCAGAAATTAAAAGATTCCTGGAAACAAA
>CAUYQG010086130.1:0-32444 GCA_963574415.1 Tarsius wallacei
CTACTTGGAAGGCTGAGGTGGAAGGATTGCCTAAGCCCAGCGGGTCGAGGCTGCAGTGGCCATGAGTGGCCACTGCACTCCAACCTGAGTGACAGAGTGAGTCTCACAACTCTAATAAGGGAGTATTATTCTGTAGTCAAGTAGGGAAACTGAGGCACAGAAAGATTAAACTCCTTGCCCAAGGTTACATAGCTGATAAGTAGCAGAGCTGGAATTTGGACACAGGAGGTCCAGCCTGAAGCCACGCAGGGAGAACTATGCTCTGCCAGCTCTCTTACCATGTGCTGGTTTCATAGTTGCCACTTTTGGCCTCGGCTATGCCCAGAGGCATCGTCACGGAGGACCCAAGGTGGACAGAAGGAAACTGTCAGCGTATTTTTTTTTTTTTTTTTTGAGTCAGAGTCTCACTTCGTCGCCCAGGCTGGAGAGCAGTGGCATGCTCACAGCCACCCCAGCGTTGACCCACTGGGCTCCAGTGATTCTTCTGCCCCAGTCTTCCAAGTAGCCGGAAACACAGGCACACGTTACCTCACCTGGCTAATTTTTTTTTAATATATTGTAGAGACAAGGTCTCACCAAATTACTCAGGCTGATATAGATCCTCTGGGCTCAGGCAATCTTCTCGCCTCAGCCTCCCTAAGTGCTGGAATTTGCCGACTTGGCCACTGTACCTGGCCATTGTCAGAAGTATTAAGGCAGGAACTCCACTCGCTCATGCAAATATTTTATGTCAATAAAAAACGTTCCCTCTAGGTAGCTCACAGTCCCAAGGTTTGGTAAGCAGATTGTATTTGTGTATCGATTAAGAAAAAGTACTTCTTCAGACAGAGGAAGCCCATGCTAGGGCATGAGGTCCAGCAAGTGAAGCAAGGGTTGGATTTCAACGCCCTCTGGATCCCTCAGCTGGGAGTCCTTGACATTCACAAGTGTAGATGGTGATTCCAAATTGAGGACAGGTGAAACAGGCTGCATGTATATCATGTAGCTCAATACTTTCTCTTTTATTAATTTATTTTATTTATTTTTTTGAGTTAGAGTCTCACTCTGTCACCCAGACTGGAGTGCAGTGGCCGCTCCCGGTCACTGCAGCCTCAACCTGCTGGGCTCTGGCGATCCTTCCACCACAGCCTTCTGAGTAGCTGGAATTACAGGCACGCGCTACCATGCCCGGCTGATTTTTTTATTTATTTATTGTAGAGATGAGTTCTCGCAAAGTTGCCCAGGCGGGTCTCGAACCCGCGAGCTCATGCAATCCATTCACCTCAGCCTCCCAAAGCGCAGGATTATAGGCTGAGCCACCGAACCCGGCTAATACTTTCGAAAGAACTACATTTACAGATTATGTCAACAACCTGGGTGACTTAAAATGATGTCACGCACATGTCATCTGCTGCTAGCTTGCCCAATCAGCCTATGAAGTTGAATAACAGTCAAAGTTAATTTTGGTGCCCAAGTGGCCATGACACAATATACACCCTCTAGGAAAACTTGCCTGCCCCTAACACAAGGTTCTGGAGTGCTCCAAAGGGGATCCCCCCTATTTGCCTACAGCCCACATGGTAGTTCCAGGCACTACTTGGTGGTCCATGAGCTCCTGCTCCAGCCACCTGTCCACATCATTGGCTTCTAAGAAGGCTTGCCAAAACCTTTTAGAAGCCACCAAAGTCACTGCTCCTCAGAGTGGCAGAGAAACGCTGGAGCAGTACAGAGGGGAGGAGATACAGTCCTCCCCAATTTTGTGCAACATCTCACCTGAGCCCCAAAACAGTTCTGTCTGCGTCCAGAATCTCTTAAAATCTCCAGTAAAAGATTCTTACCTCATACTCAGAATTCCTCTAAGTCTTTCTGTCGGTTTCTAATCTTTACCTCTTCAACTAGAAGGAGTCAAATTCAATCCAAGGGCCTGAACAAGAGAAGCAGACATTATCACCACCCTCTCCATTTATTTATTCATATACCCATGCACCCACCATTTGATTAACATTGATTGAAACCAACTTCTGAGCTTGACACAGTATTCTAGGCACTGAGAATAAAACATTAAAAAGGGAGATAAGGTTGCTACTCTCACAGAGCTTGCATTCTAGTACAGGGAAGCAGGGAACAATCAAACTTGTTAATTAATTAACAGTGTAGGTGTCAACCAAATGAGGATTGAAAAAGATTTTAAATTAAAAAAAAATTTTTAATAGAATAAACTGATGTGATAGGAAGAGACAGTATTTTTCAGCCCTACCAGAGCCAACAGCCTCTTTTCATAACACATATTTTTAAATGTTTTTTACTGACAAAAAAATTGTATATATTTGTCATTACAATATGTTGTTTTGAAATATGTAGCCGAGCACAGTGCCTCATGCCTGTAATTCCAGCACTTTGGGAGGCAGAGGTGAGAGGATTGCCTGAATCCAGGGGTTTGAGACCAGACGGGGCAACATGGCGAGACCTCGTTTCAACAATAAATCAAAAAATTAGTCAGGTGGAAGGATCACCTGAGCCCAGCAGCCATGAGTGTGCCACTGCACTCCAGTATGGAAAACAGAGTGAAACTCTGACTCAAAAAACAAAAACAAAAAACAAAAAAAATGTATACATTGTGGAGCGGCTAAATAGAGTTCATTAACATACGCTTTACCTCACTTATGTACTATCTTTTGTGTGTGGTGAGAACACTTAAAATATACTGTCTTAACAAATGTTTAAGAATACAATACATTGTTCTTAACTGTAGTCACCATGTTGTATAATAGATCCTATCTAACTGATATTTTGTATCCTTTGACCAATATCTCCCCAACCACCTTCCCATCCTCACCCCCACCCCTGGTAACCATTGTGCTACTCTCTACTTAGTATTTTTTAACCTTATCAGATCCAACAGCCTCTATTAATAACAAATATTTTATAATAGTATTTATGGTTCTAAAATGAAATTCATAGATGGCATAGTCTGCATGCACACATAATTTAACTATATACATGTATTAGGACTACAGTATATATATTCTCAACTATAATAAGGAGAAATGAGGACATATTTAAAATAAAAGATGTATTTCAATATGTAAATGATTATGACTATACTTGAAGACATCATGAGGCTATCAGATGTTTGCTTCCATACAATGAGTCACCATGAATGTAATAGCCTCAAACATCCAGTGATTATAGGAATGCTTTGAGGGACTCAAATACTACAAGTGGCATTGCCCTTGATGACAGGGTTTACCTAAAAAAAAAAAAAACTCTGGGTAATGCTTCAAACAAAACAAAAGATTGCCTTTCATTCATTTACATAACTCCATCTCCAAAAAATTTTATGGGTGTTATAACTAGGCAAAAAATACTTAGCCATTATATTTCTTTCTTTTTAATTTTTAATTTAATTTAGTTTTATTTTATTTTGGTCAAGACGATGTCTCACTATGTTGCCCGGGCTGGTCTTGAACTCCTTACCTCAAGCTATACTCCTGTCTTGTCCTCCCAAAGTGCTAGGATTACAAGTATGAACCACTGCACCCGGCCCTAGATTTCCATGGCTCTATGGAGTGCATTCTTGGTACAGATATTTTCCACATGGCTGTCCAGCGGGACATTCAAAGTCATAGTACTCTCAGACATGATGGTGCACACTTGTAGTCCCAGCTACTCAGAGGCTCAGGCAGGAAGATTGCTGGAGCCTGGAAGTTTGTGGCTGTAGTACACTATGATCACACCTGTGAATAGCCACTGCACTCCATGCCGGACAACATAATAAGACATCATCTCTAGTGAAAACAGAGAGAGAGAGAGAGAGAGAGAGAGAGAAGGCTATACTCTTCAAAAATTAAAATTAAAAAGTCATGCAGTATGTAGGTCAGTCCTTCATTGGGAGAATTCTGTATATTGCCTAATCCAGCATCCCTGGTCTCTCCTTCCACTCTGTCACTAAATGCCAGTAGTACTCCCCAGTCGCTGTGACCAACAAAAATGTCCCCACTCATTCTAACACCTCCTAGGGAGTGGTGCCAACCCCATAGAGAACCATTTGAATAAGTGATTAGGGAAGGGCTTGCTAAGGAGCTACTACTCTTCAAGCCAAGAACTGAATGGCCAAAAGGAAAGAACATTCCAGACAAAAGGAATACCTTGTCCAGAATCACTGCAATGATACAATAAGCCTGGAGGGTTCGAGGATCAGAAAGACTGCTGGAACTAGAATGTGTTTAGTGAGGAGTGTGGTGAAAGGTGGCTTTGGGGAGGCGGACCGAGGTCAAACCATGAGGTCAAACCACCTTCTAGGCCAAAGTAAAGATTTGAACTCTATTATTAGTGTGACAGGGTGAAGGGTGGGAATGTTAAGGGGGTTCTTAAGCAAAGAAACGTCATTATTTAACTTTGGTTGGTTGCTGTGACTGTGGAGAATGGACTGAACTGTGGGAGGAGAGGCAGGGAGACAGGAAGATCAGCTGCAAGGCTGTTTACAGGTGTTCAGGAAAAAATTGACGGTGACTTGGCCTAGGGAATTAGCAGCAAAGTTGGAGAGAAATGGATGATTAAAAGAAGAGGTGTGGGAGAAGAGCCCACAGGACTTGGTAATGGATTGGAATTGAAGAGTGTAGAAGATAAAGTGGTCAAGGATGACCACTGGTGGTTTGGACATGAGCAATGGGGTGGTTGTGGGTGCCATTTTCTACACTGGTAAATCTGAGAAAGGAATCGTTTTTGTTTATCTGCTTGAGTGGATGTCAAAAGTTGTTTCATTTTCTGTTTGAGATGCCTGTTAGATATCCAGGTCCACAAATAGGCAAATAGGCAGTCTGAAGTTCAGGGGGAAAGAAGAGTCTGGGCTAAAAGTCTGATGTTTAAATCCAGCCTGCATATGCAGTTGACAACAAAGAGTTGAACTGTGCAGGTCCACTTATATGCAGATTTTCTCCTGCCTCTACCTCCCTTCAGACAGCAAGACTAACCCCTCCTCTTCTTCCTCAGATGACTCAACATAAAGATAACAAGATGAAGACCTTTATGATGATCCACTTCCACTTACTAAATAACAAATATGTTTTCTTAATAACATTTTTTCCTCTGGCTTACTTTATTGTAAAAATACAGTATTGAGAGGGGATACAAGGAAAACCCGAACTTAGATATTAAAAATTGTGTATTCTTACATGTTTAAGCTTTAGTCACCTTCCAAGTACTCTCCGTTTGATGCAATACTCCTATCGAGATGTTTTTTCCACTGCTCAAAACAGTTTTTGAACTCATCAATTTTGATGCCTTTTAGTGCTTTTTGTTTCACCTCTTCCACATTGGCAAAACATTTCCCTTTTAGGTCTTTTTTCATTCAGGGAAACAAAAAAAAAAGTCACTTGGGACAAGATCAGATGAATACGGAGGGTGGGACACAATATCATTTTTGGACAAAAACTGCTGAAACTCAGTGTAATGTGGGCAGGTGTGCTTGTAAATCACCCGTCATGAAATGGGCAAATGTGTTGAAAGACTCAAAAAAAAGCTGAACTGAAGCCAAATGCAGTATCTCCCACCAGTACTAGCTGGCATGTCAATGCTGATGGGTTCCTAGAATGCTTACCTAGTGGGGGAATCCAAAAATTAGCTGGGTGTGGTGGTGCACACCTATAGCACCAGCTACTTGGGAGGCTGAGGTGGAAGGATTGCCTGCATTCAGGAGGTCGGGGCTTCAGTGAGCTGTGGTCATGCCACTGTACTCCAGCCTGGGCGACAGAGTGAAATCCCCCCAAAAAACACCTCATAACAGTCTTTTTCCCCCCTATGTATTTTGACTTCATACTGATTGTTCATATGGCTATATATCTTTGTAATATAATTATTTGTGGTACAAATGGGATGATAATTGAATCGTTCCTCTAGCATTGTTGATTGAAATTTGGTTTTTGAATAATTTACAAGTTTATTAAAGCTTCACAAGTCATCATTTGTAATGTCATGTTATATTTATAATGTATATTTGTAAAAATTACATCAAATTTGGAAAATCTAAACAGTTTGTTTCACAAGCTGTAAAGTTTCAAGCATTTCAGGACATCTTCTGCAGTACAGCTCTTAATGCTTTTCAAATTGACAACACTCATTGACCAATAGTCATCAATGCCCTTGTATAGTGTCATATTAGATTTTACATGTTTCATCAATGTCAGTTTTTCATGTAAATTAGCAAGAAATTTAAATCTTTTTCCAATGTGTTTATTCAATTCTATTAGTGAAATTTTCAAACAATGCACAAGTTTATTTATTACTTCTTTTCTAAATATTTATCTTGGGCGTGGTGGCTCATGCCTATAATCCCAGCATTTGGGGAGGCAGAGGCGAGAGGACTGCCTGAGCCCAGGAGTCTGACCTGGGCAACTTAGCAAGACCTCATCTCTACAATAAATCAAAAAATTAACTGGACATGGTAGCATGCACCTGTGGTTCCAGCTACTTGGAAGACAGAGGAAGAAGAACCACCTGAGTCCAGCAGGTTGAAGCTGAAGTGGCCGTGAGCATTCCACTGCACTCCAGCCTGGGCAACAGAGTAAGACTCTGACTCAAAATATATATATATATATATTCCTCTTAATGTGTGACTGCTTTTGGTATAATCTGCATTTTTTGTTATAATTTGCTTCTCAATATCAGAATTATTCTCTATCACTTCTGCTTCCCGTTCCATAAACTTTTCTTCTGCATTTTGTCTCCATTGTTAAATATATAAGTAAATTTTAGGCCAGGCACAGTGGCTCACGCCTATAATCCCAGCACTTTGGGAGGCCAAAGTGAGGGAATTGCCTGAGCCCACGGATTAGAGACCAGTCTGGGCAACTTGGCAAGACCTAATCTCTACAATAAATAAAAAAAATTAGCTGGGTGTGATGGTGCACACCTGTAGTTCCAGATACTTGAAAGGCTGAGGTGGAAGGATCGCCTAAGCCCAGCCAACAAGTTGAGGCTGCGGTGACCGTGAGCATGCCACTGCACTCCAGCCTGGGCAACAGAGTGAGATTCCAACTTAAAAAAATAAAAATAAAATAAAATAAATATATATATATATATGTAAATCTTAAATGACATAAGAAAGTATCTCTTATATACGTCCAAATCAAAAGTCTGTAATTTCTCACTCATTTTATTAAAATATTCCAAAACATTTTCCAAATGGCAATTAAAACAGCACAGTCTAATTTCACAAACTTTTTAAATAAACTCTTTGCATCTGGTTGTGTTAGTCTTTCTCTTCTGAGTCTTTGAAAAAATATGTTTTAGAATCCTTAAAACATTGTTATATTCATTTTGCAAGACTTAGAACAGCTTTAAATGGGCAAATGATCTCATTACACTCAGACGTCTTAAAGAAAAATCCAAGTTGGCATGTTTGTGTAAAATATTTCATATATGAAAGGAACCCAAGAAAGAAAATATAACTGCTGAAAAATACTGAAGCAGTTAACAACTTCGTTATTCTCAAAGCAGAGTTTTCTCCGCCAAAATTTAATTCCAGATAATGGTGAAAAAGAATGTTTGCAGTTTCTTGTCTTTCTAACAGTTGAATGATAGTTCATGAATACTCTTCAATGGAAGATTGCAATTGTTGAATAAAGTCACAAATAGATGGATTTGAGTTAATGAAGAGTTAAAAATTGTCATGACTGTTTCTATTATTAAGGTAGAATACAATAATCACCATTTGATCAGTGTCTGTCACATTCAGCACAGACTCTGAACAATGAAATAGTGTCAGATAGTTGGCTTATTTGTTTAAATAATTACTTCATTTTGTACATATTTCCTATTTTGATTAATTTTTATAAGTTTTAGACATCACATTTATTCTTTTCAAGTCCTTGTGCAGAAATAAAATAGAATCTAGAAATTAGTTCATTTATTCCCATGAGATTACCTTTCTTTGAAGACACTATTTTTTCATTATGACCTCTGAAGTCATTTTTATTTTAAAATTTAATAACTGCAGCTACACTTCAAAAGAATTTGGAATGTTTTTCCTGTTTATTTTTTAAGAAGTTGGTCTAGTGCATTTTTATTGGATTTACATGTATTCCAAGTAAACATGGCCTGTTAGTTGCTCTGTGGAATGTACTTGACTTTTGAAACTTCTTAATACATTTATGCAGTCCAAAAGCCCATCTGATGTAATGTCTGCTTTGTTGAAAATAGTTTACAAACAAAATGCTAAATGCTACTTTCAGTCTTAGAATAAGCTAGCCACATCCTCATACTGGCTTGACCATTTTAAGATATTTTTAAAATATAACTATTTGAGAAGTATTTTTTTTTCCATGAGCTAGAAACTTATAAAAACTTATTAAAAATTAATCAAAATTTGTTTTATTCTTTATAAATATTAATAGAGAAAAATGGAAAAAGCAAATTCATTATTTAGTTCTGAATGAAATTATTGCTTATCATAATAGATCACAGTGAAAGATCATGGCAATTATCAAAATTAATCAGTTCACCAAATTTAAGTGCCTGCTGACCTTCTTGTATATTCTGTTAACTGTACAAAATTTGCCTTTCTTTACTATTACTTTTATCTTCCTTCTTACATTTCCTATTTCTTGTCAGGGTATTTTGATTCTCAATCATTTTTATCATCTCTGTTGGCTACCATGAATAGTTCCTTAATCTTCATGATTGTAACTAACAGAGTTTTTAGTTTCTATTGTAATGTACTATGAATTTTTTTTTTCTTAGCACCTTAAAGCATCTGTCTTCTATCTTTCAATTTATGTTTTTGGCTTCCACAAGGGTACCTCCTCTTCATTGTGGTTGAATAGTGAAATGAACATTAGTACCCCCAAAAATCTAAAATTGAGACATATCCAAGAGGAATTTAAATGTGGTGGGAAGCAATGACATGGCTGGATGCTAGAGGGGCACACAGGTGAAGAGAAGTGTGTTTAAGGATGGGCTCTGTAATGATAGGTTTGATTTCTGACTTTTCTATTGGTAGAAAGAAAGAAAATAATGATGCCAGAGAGAAGGGTTAATTGTAGGAGAAAAGTCCCTGAAGTGAGAGTTCCCTGAGAAAGAGCTGACCACTGATAAGATAGAGCTGAGTTAATTTCTCACTGTGTTATGGAAAGCACTATCTGGACAGTCTTAAAATCCCACAGTGGGAAGGGCAAAATCGGAGTATTTATGAGATTTTGTAAGTCTTTTATGTAAGGTGGGGTGGAGGGCTTGATAAGGATTAGGTAAAAATTGTGAAATAAGTTAGGATCTTAAGGACGCCAGAAGGGAAAGTAGAGAATGCACAGTGCAGATTTGGTCAAAGAAAATCCCAAATGATTAACTCTATTTTCTTCTGTTTTCCAGGTTCAGTTTGAAGCAAGGGCAACAATTAAGAGTGAGGGGGACTGGCCAGGTGCTGTGGTTCCCGCCTATAATCCCAGCACTTTGGGAGACCGAGGTGAGAGGATTGCCTGAGTCCAAGACCTGCCTGGACAACTTGGTGAGACCTGCCTGGACAACTTGGTGAGACCTCATCTCTACAATAAATTTAAAAAGTTAGACGGGCATGGTGGCACATGCCTGTAGTTCCAGCTACTTGAAAGGCTGAGGCGGAAGGATCACCTAAGCCCAGCAGGTAGAGACTTCGGAAGCCATGAGCATGCCACTGCCCTCCATGCTGGGTGACAGAGTGAGACTCTGACTCAAAAAATAAAATAAAATAAAGAGGGAGGGTACTATATGGTGTGCAAGAGTACTAGAGAGGGGAGAAAGAGAGAAAAAGAGAAGCTGTCACTTGGGAGAGTAAACTAGAAAATGTATTAAGGAAGTATATAGTAGGAATATGAGCAGCCAACCTTGTATCTAGTCTCTCAACTAAAAGGAATCAAAGGTAACTAATCTCCCTGATGCAGTTCATTCTTCCCCACGGAAAACATTTGAATAACAATTGTCATCCCCAAAGCAATTTTGCAGCAACTATAGAAGCAGAGTTTCTCAAAATGTCTCTGGTGACAAAGGATCTTTGATTCCCATTTTAGGATTAATGAGTCATTGGCAATGTTCCTGATCAGAAGACATAGAGGTAAATTCAGGTCTCTATGTTTTGTGACATGGAGAATCATTCAAAACTCCGAAATTACAATGTTTTCTGGCTTTTAGCATTCTCCTCAGGGTTCTTTTTTTTTTCAGTTGGAGTCCCATTCCGTTGTCCAGGCTGGAGTGCAGTGTCACGGTCATGGCCATCCGAGCATCGACCTGCTGGGCTCCGGCAATCCTTCCACCTCAGCTTTCCAACTAGCCAGAACTACAGGCGCACACTACCATGCCAGCTATTTATTTATTATTTATTTATTTGTTTGTTTATTTATTTATTGTAGAGATGAGGTCATGCCAATTGCCTGGTATGGTTTCAAACCCGTGGGCTCAGGCAATCCACCTGCCTCGGCCTCCCAAAGTGCTGAGATTACAGGCTGAGCCACCAATTCTGGCCAAATTCTGAAGATCTTAAAGTCAAGTTTTCATCAAAGTTCAACATGTGATAATCTCCCTTCCCCCAGTCTTAATAAAGACAAGGAATATCTACTACCATTATCCAGGGTGCCCTTTTCCCTGTGACATGTGTAGCTCTGACACATAGCAATAAACCAATAAACAAGAGCTGCCATATGATCAAGATAATTACTTATTTGCCTACCAATACTTTAGCGCAAACAGAAGACAACAAGAGGACTCAATGCATAAGACATACCTCAGACCCTAAGGCTTGCTAGAACTACCTGGAAAGAACTTGATTGTTAGTGTGTGTGCTTTTGGTATAGATGAGGTCTTACTATGTTGCCCAGGCTGGTCTCAAACTCCTGGCTTGAAGCAATGCTCCTGCCTCAGCCTCACAAAGTGTGAGCCACCAACCTGGCTGAACTTGAGTTTTCTCAGAGGTACAGTTCAGAGAGATGCTTCTTTGTAAATATTATTTTGACCCTAGTTCTTGCTCAAGGTACAGCTGGTGAGGAATAGAGGATAGAGGTCCCATGTAAATTTTAGAAAGTGTTTAATACATCATCTTCATTATGGAACAAAATGAGACAATCAGTAGTTTTAAAGAGCTTCTTAAGGACAAGAGAGAGGCCTGAGCATTTTCTGTTTTTCAGGTCTTGGTATAATAAACGAGAAAAAAGATGCTAAAAACTAGCCATAAATTGGGGCATGGTTTAAATATTTACAGCTAACAAATGCATTATGCCATTCAAAAGATATTTGTGAGAGGATTCTAGGAAGATAGCAGAGTAGGAAGTACCAAGAATCTGTTTCTCCAGCTAGACAATAATTGCATTGGCAGAATCTGTCTGATGTAACTATTTTGGAACTCAGAGGCTATTGAAGGCTTGCAGCTTCCAGGGGAAGCCTTGGATAGTAAATTACAGTTAATTTTGGTCAATTTCAGCTCTTAGTGCAGCAGTAGCTATCCATTCCCCAACACCAGTCACATGGCAGGCAGGTGTGCACATGTAGTTTGCACACAGCTTGGGAGAGCTAAGGTGGGCAAAAATAATCCTGTCTTCCAATTATTGGGGATCTGTCCTCTGATTGCCAATTGCTACTTCTTTTTTTATTTTTTGAGTGGGAGCCTCACTCTGTCGCCCAAGCTGGAGTGCGGTGGCACGCTCACGGCCACCCCAGTGTCGACCCACTGGGTTCAGGGATCCTTCTGCCTCAACCTTACAAGAAGCCAGAACTACATGCGTGCACTATCACTCCCGGCTAATTTTTTGAGTTATTATAGAGATGAGGTCTCGCCAAGTTGCCTCCCAAAGTGCTAGGATTACAGGCTTGAGCCACCTCACCCAGCAGCCAATTGCTACTTCTAATCCCAGAAGTGCAGACAAAGAAAGAATGGTCATTGTTTCTGCACCTACCCCACACTGTTGCAAGTTCCACCACCTCTGGCTAAAGTAGCTTCCAGGGGAATTAAAGGGGCAGTGCTCTCCCACTCCCTTAATCTTTCTTTTTTCCCCTTCTGGGAGCCAGGTATTAAAAAACAGAACATTCAAAAGCAATCATATACACAGAGGAAATTAGAAAATCACTCCAGAGAGGTAGGGAGGGGAGCAAGGATAGAAAAACTACCCATCGGGTATCATGCATATCATTTGGATAATGTGCTTAATAGAAGACCAAATCTCACCATCACACATTATACCAGCGGAACAAACCTGCACATGTAGCCCTTGAATCTAAAAAGTTTTAATTAAATAAATAAAAAGTCTTACATGTAAAAGAAGGAAGAGAAGACAAAGAAAATAAATAAATAAACTGATAAATAAATAACTCCATGCATAGCCAGGGAAAGGTGCAGGCTCATAAAAGACCTGAAAAGACCTTACACTTATGCCTTAGTATGGTTCTCAGCACAAATACAGCCTATAACAATAAAAGGGAAAAGAAAAAACAGCAAATCCTGGGGAATCTGATCTCCAGAGTTACTGCATTATTAGATCTAAATGTCTAATTTTCAATAACAACAACAAAAATCACAAAGTATACAAAGAAACAGGAAAATGTGGCCTATTCAAGTGAGGAAAAAAGTAAATCAATAGGAATTGTTCCTGGAAAAGATCTGATGATGGATCTACTAGACAAAGACTTTAAACTACCTGTCTTAAAAATGTTTTAAAAATTAGGCCAGAAGTGGTGGCTCATGCCTGTAGTCCCAACACTTTGTCATGCTGGGGAAGGAGGACTACTTGAGCTCAAGAGTTCAAGACCAGCCTAGACATAGAGAGACCTCATCTCTACAAAAAAATAAAAATTAAAATTATTTGGGTGTGGTGGTGGGTGCCTGTAGTCCCAGATACTTGGGAAGCTGAGGGGGAAGGATCACTTGAACCCAGGAGGCTGAGGCTGTAGTGAGCCATGATTATGCCACTGCACTCCAGCGTGGGCAACAGAGTGAGATCTTGACTAAAAAGAAAAAAAGTTTAAAAAACTAAAGGAAGATGTTTCAAAAGTTACGAAAACAATGTGTGAACAAAATGGAAATCTCAATAAATTTTTAAAAACCTAAAAAAAAACACAAAAACACCCACAAAAGAGACTCTGAAGTAGAAAAAATAAAATCACTGAAATGAAAAATTCACTAGAGAAATTCAAAGGCAGGTTTGAGCAGATAGAAAAAAAGAATCAGTAGAAAAAAATAAAAGATTAATGGAGAGTGAACTAGAGCCAAAGGGGCCTGCGGAACACAGTTAAGGGGCCCACCACATGTGTTGTGAGAATCCCAGAAGGAGGAGAGAAAGGGGCAAGAGAAAATTTGAAAAAATAATGGTCGAGAACTCCCCAAATTATAATCACTGTCAAAAAGCCAAAGACAGAGAGAGAATCTTGAAAGGAGCACAGGAGAAGTGTCACATCTTATATAAGGGACGCTCAATAAGATTATATGCAGATATCTCATCAGAAACTTTGGAGACCTGAAGGCAGTGGGCTGATATATTTAAAGTGCTAAAAGAAAAAAAGTCAGTCAAGAATCCTATATCTGGCAAAACTGCTCTTCAAAAGTGAGGGGGAAATTAAGACATTCCCAGATAAACAAAAGCTAAGGGAGTTCATCACCACTAAATCTGCCTGCAAGAAATGCCCAAGGAAGTCTTGTCAAGGACACTGGACAATAATTTGAAGCTGTGTGAAGAAATAAAGATCTTGGTAAAGGTAAATGCATGGGCAACTATAAATGCTAGTATTATTGTAATAATGGTTTTTAACTGTATTTTTTGTTTTTGACATAGTTTAGGAGGCTAACTTTTTTATTTTTATTTTATTTTATTTTTTTAAAGCAGGATTTATTGAGAGGACAGAAAAGCTCCCACAGTGGGAGGGGACCCGAAAGGATTACCCTAATTTTTTTTTTAAGGCAATTCTTAGTCTAAAGACTAAGAATTACTTTGGTTTGTAATTTCACATTTTGTTTTCCACATAATTTAAGAGACTAATTTTTTTTTTTGAGTCAGGGTTTCACTCTGTCACCACGGTTGGAGTGCAGTGGCATAATCACAGCTTACCACAGTCTTCATCTTTTGGGTTTCTGGTGATTCTTCCACCTCAGCCTCCCAAGCAGCTAGAACTATAGGCACACTCTACCATACCCAGCTTATTTTTTGATTTTTTGTAAAGACAAGATCCCACTCTTTGCTTAGGCTGGTCTTGAACTTCTGGGCTCAAGTAATCCTTCCCCCTCAGTCTCCCAGAGTGCTGGGATTACCAGCATAAACTGCCACGCCTGGCCTAAGACTAATTTATTTTTTAAATTATTAGCTTATGTTTTGGACAAACAATGTATAAAGATATAATTATAGCCAAGCACAGTGGCTCATACCTGTAATCCCAGCACTCTGAAAGGCTGAGGCAGGTGGCTTGCTTGAGCACAGGAGTTGGAGATCATCCTGGGCAACATAGTGAAACCTTGTCTCTACAAAAATAAAAAATAAAATTAGCGAGGCATGGTGGCACATGCCTGTAGTCTCAGCTACTGGGGATGCTGAGATGGAAAGACCACCTGAGCCCAGGAGATCAAGGCTGCTGTGTGCCATGATTGTGGTGATCATGCCACCGCACTCAAGCCCAGGCGACAGAGTGAGACCCCAACTCAATTGTGTGACATTAACAACTGAAAAGAGTGAGAGAAAAACTGTGAAGAAGCAGTTTCTGTGTATTACTGAAGTAAAGTTGGTATAAATCCAAAGCTGAGTGTTATAACTTTAGATAGTAAATGTAATCCCCATGATAACCACAAGGAAAACAGCTATATAATGTACACAAAAATAAATGAGGAAGGAATTTAGGTGTCTTACTACCAAATGTAGTATACACAAAAGAAGACAGTAATACCAAAATGAGGAACAAAAAAGCTATAAGACATAGAAAGCAAACACCAAAATGACAGAAGTAACTCCCTGCTTACCAGCCAACTTTTTAAAAAAAGGAAATTCTGGCACATGCTGCAACATGTATGAGACTTGAGGACACTATGCTAAGCAAAATAAGCCAGTCACAAAAAGACAAATATTATCTGATTTCACTTATATGAGGTACTTAGAGTAGTCACAGTTATAGAGACAGAAAGTAAAATGATAACTTTGACAAAACTAAACCAAAGTTATTAATTCTGCTTGGGTTACAAAATCATATTCATTCCATTGTTTCTGGGTATTTAGAGAACAATTTAGTAGTTTAATATTGAATATTAATTTTATTGTGATTTGTGTACAAGAGGATAGAGCAAATCAATTTGTTTTTTTAAAGTCTGAAGTTCAGGCTGGGTGTGGTGGCTCAAGTCTGTAATCCCAGCACTTTGGGAGGCCGAGGCAAGAGTATTGCCTGAGCTCAGGGGTTTGAGACCAGCCCGGGCAACTTGGTGAGACCTCATCTCTACAGTAAGTCAAAAAATAAGCCGGGCGTGGTAGTGCACGCCTATAGTTCCAGTTACTTGGAAGGCTGAGGCAGAAGGATCACCTGAACGGGCAGGTCGAGACTGCAGTGCCACTGCACTCCAGCCTGGGCAACAGAGTGAGACTCCGACTCAAAAAAAAAAAAAGTATGACGTTCAAATAAAATAATGTTTTATTTTCTTCTTTTTTTTCTTGAGTCGGAGTCTCATTCTGTCACCCAGGCTGGAGTGTAGTGGCACACTCATGGCCACCACAGCCTTTACCTGCTGGGCTCAGGCAATCCTTCTGCCTCAACCTTCCAAGTGGCTAAAACTACAGGCATGTGCCACCATGCTCAGCTAATTTTTTGGTTCTTATTATAGAGACAAGATCTCTCCATGTTGCCCAGGGTGGTCTCAAACCCCTGGACTCAGGCAATCCTCTCACCTCCGCCTTCCAAAGTGCTGGGATTACAGGCGTGTGCCACCGCACCTGGCCAATGTTTTCAACACCTAATTATAAGTGGTAGTGACAATGCAGGAATATAAGCAATAAAATATTTCCCTATCCTGGGACTCCTTGACCACCAATAGGCATGAGTGGAGATATTCTGGTTTGAGATGTCTTAACATAAAAATACAGATAAAGACCATTAAATTCATATTTTAACTTTTACTTAACTGTTAGATGTCATTTAGTTATACTAGTATGTATTCGTTTGAGAAAGTATGATGCCTTACTGCATCTAATACTATGGTATTAGATAAGCACTATAGAGGATTAAAAAAGTAATTAAGGCTGCATTTTTTTTTTTTTTTTTTTTTTGAGTCAGAATCTCATTCTGTCACCCAGGTTGGAGGGAGGTGGTACGTTCCTGGCCACCGCAGTCTCGACCTGCTGGGCTCAGGTGATCCTTCCACCTCAGCCTTCCAAGTAGCTGGAACTACAGGCATGTGCCACCATGCCCGGCTAATTTTTTTATTTATTGTAGAGACGACATCTCGCTACGTTGCCCAGGCTGATCTCGAACCTGCAGCCTCAGGCAATCCTTTTACCTTGGCCTCCCAAAGTGCAGGGATTATAGGCATGAGCCACCGTGCTGGCCAAGGCTGCATTTAGAGTCAAAGATTTTGCATTCAAATCAACATATTTGACACCAGGCTCAACACCATGCTCAATTGTAAAACAAACCAATCTATAATTTTCTGTTTAAAGTTAAAATCAATCTTATCCTTCATTTATTATAAAGTTGAAAATGGGAAAGGATTTGCACCTTCTTTCAGGACAAAGATTGACACAGCAGAAAGATGAGACCTCATACCTATTATGTACAAAAAAGAGGATCTTCCACTTACATGCCAACTCTACTGGCAAACTGGCTTTCAGAAAGTCAGTATTTATTTATTATCACTTAGAATTTCTTACACTTAGTGAAAGAGTTTGGTTCTTCAGACTTGGGCATATTTTTGTCCCATATCACTCTTGTCCATACATATAAAAGGAAACATAAAAGAAAGAAAATTAGCTTTCTAAATTTGTAAAATTTCTACAATTTCTAAAATTGTATTTGTAAGGCAATACAGCTTCATCACAACTGCTACCTGGCTGATAGTGATCATAATGTTGCCTTTTTCAAAGACGGAAAAAAGGCAATGGAACAGCTCCCCACACTGTTGTGACTCCTTGTCCACTCTCCCCGTTCTGTCTCCCTCTTTTGTACACTAAGGACAACAATATGCCTGAACTATGAGTTTATCATTCTCTTGTTTCCTCTCCCATTTTTCCAGATCTGTACCCTACACGGCACATTATTTGTTCTTATTTATGACCAGGCCAATACATGGAACTATACCACAGGTGTTCTTCTTGACTTGCTTTTTTACACAGTCTTAGTTGACGTTTATTTGTAATTATATGTATGGCAGCTACTCATTATCCGTTAACAAAAAAAAAAAAAAAAAAGAGGGATTATTTGGAATGGTAAGAAAAGTTTGAAAGCTCTTTAATAGATCTGGTGAGGAATGAGGAATCAAAGAAGGCATCCTTCGAAAAATTATAGCAGTAGAATCTGTAAAGTTGGTAATTTTTTAGATTTTGGAGATGAGAAAAAGGAAGGACATGGACAAAAGAATGGTAGTGTCATTAAGTGAAATAGTTGCCTGTGAAATATCCAGGGGGATTTGTAGGTCAAGAAATTGGGTGAGGAGAAAGGGGTAATTTTGGGTAGGACCTATGAGCGGGTGCTCGTCCACGTGTGAAACTCTGTGCTACTAGAAGGGTGCAGAGTAGAAGGCTCAGAACAGTCTTGGGAAATGCAAATGTAACACATCCCAGCTGCTCCTTCCTGGCAGAACAGGGTCCAAGTGTCTCTTCAAAGTTTCCCTCCAGTATTGTGAAAGTTCCTGAGAACTGCTGTTTCCCCTTTTCTATTTAGTCCTTAGCTGGGCACTCTTGCCACTTCTGCCTCACTCAGGTGGTCCTGCCACCTCTGCTGGGCAGTATGCTGTTTCTCTGGTTCCTGTCCCTGGAGTGGTGCCGAAGCTGCAACATTTGATGGGGAAGTGAGAGTAAATGCCTACAGCGCCCCTCTACGGGCCGAACTGTAAAAAACAGTCCCTTTGTTAAAGCCCAATCCCTAGTACTCAAAAGGGGACTGTATTTGGAGACAGGTTCTTCTAAGAGGTAATTAGCGTAAAATGAAGCCATACAGGTAGGCCCTAATCCAATAGGACTGGTGTTTTTATACGAAGAGGAAATTTGGACACAGATATGTACAGAGGGAAGACCATGTGAGGACATAGGGAGAAGATGGCCATCGACAAGCCAAGGGAAGAGGCCTCAGAAGAAACAAGTCCTGCTGACACTTTGATCTTGGACGTTTAGCTCTTAGAATTCTGAGAAAATTCTGTTAAAACACCCAGTCTGTGGTACTTTTTTATTTTTATTTTTTTGAGTTGGAGTCTCACTCTGTTGCCCAGGCTGGAGAGCAGTGGCATGTTCAGGGTCACCACAGCCTCGACCTGCTGGACTCAGGAGATCCTTTCATCTCAGCCTTCCAAGTAGCTGGAACTGCAGGTGCGCACCACCACACCTGGCTAATTTTTTTTTTATTTATCGTGGAGACAAGGTTTTGCCAAGTTGCCCAGGCTGGTCTCGAACCCCTGGACTCAGGCAATCCTCTCACCTCTACCTCTCAAAGTGCTGGGATTATAGACATAAGCCACCACGCCCAGCCTGTGGTACTTCCTTTTGGCAGCCCGAGAAAACCAGTAAACTCCTTTTTGAAGCTGGCTTCTGTTAGAAAGCAACCAGGCCAGCAGGCTCTCCTAGCAACAGATGCCACACCACACTCTGGATCACTTGTCTCCACTGACCACCAAGGCTTGTTACTCTTAAGTCAAGTGTGTCATGTCTGGATTCTCAGGAGACTACTCAGCTCCTCATACACAGGAACAGCTGGTATGTCTGCTCTACAAGACCTTCAGATATGCTTGGACATGTCTAAGTCAAAATAGTAGGCTGACCCTGCTGTTACACTTATTGGATTGGAAAGGGAGGATGTGATAGGAAAAAGCAATCAGAAATAGGAGAAAGGAAAAGTGATCTCACACTTGTATTGAGAGCTCTGCAAAGACATTTATATGTACCACTTTATTAAGTGATTTTTTTCATGCAAAAATATTGAGGCCGGGCTCAATGTCTTAGTCTGTAATCCCAGCACTTTGGAAGACTGAGGTGAGTGGATGACCTGAGCCCGTGGGTTCAAGACCAACCCGGGCAACTTGATGAGACCTTGTCTCTACAATAAATCAAAAATTAGCTGGGCATGGTAGCGCACGCCTATAGTTCCAGCTACTTGGAAGGCTAAGGCAGAAGGATCACCAGAGCCCAGCAGGTCGACACTGGGGTGGCCGTGAGTATGCCACTACACTCCAGCCTGGGCAACAGAGTGAGACTCCAACTAAAAATATATATATATTTAAGCCGGACGCAGTGGCTCACATCAGTAATCCCAGCACTTTGGGAGTCAGAGGCAAGAGCCTAGGGGTTCTAGACCAGCCTGAGCAACTTGGTGAGACCTTATCTCTACAATACATTTTTTTAAAAAATTAGCTAGGTGTGGTGGCGCATGCCTGTAGTTCCAGCTACTTGGAAGGCTGAGGCAGAAAGATTGCCTGAGTCCAGCATGTTGAGGCTGCAGTGGCCGTGAGCGTGCCACTGCACTCCAGCCTGGGCAACAAAGTGAGACTGCAACTCAAAAAAAAAAAGAGTTTTTAATAAAGCTTAATCTCCAGCCTCCTGTTTCCATTCCCTTTCCTGGATGTTGGCAGGAGGGGAAGCTGAAAGTTCCAACCTTCTAATCCTCTAAGCACTTGGTCTTTCTGGTAAGCAGTCTCATCCTGAGGCTCTCTGGGGGCCCACCCTAAGTAACCACATTAGCATAAACTCAGATGTTATTGAGAGGGGCTCAGGAATAACACTCTTATCACTCAGTAAATTCCAAGGGTTTTAGGAGTTGGATGGTAGGGACTTGAGACAAAGACCAGATATATTTCTTATACCATACATGTCATAGACACTCAATTAATATATACATTAATTCCAACTTAGCCTTCCAAGTAACTGGAACCACAGGCATGCGCCACCACACCCAGCTAGTTTTTCTTGATTTATTGTAGAGATGAGGTCTTCCCAAGTTGCCTGGGCTGGTCTCGAACCCGTGGGCCCAGGCAATCCTCTCACCTTGGCCTCCCAAAGTGCTGGGATTACAGGTGTGAGCCACAGCGCCCAGCTGCCCATTTTCTTGATATGCAGATGAAGCTTTATGGGTATGGCAGACCTCAGATAGAGCAGGCAAGTATCCCAAAAGGTGCCCAGAGTCCCCAATAGACAGCTTTACAACATCATAAAATACTTTGATTTTCTTTCTTTAACTGTTAGGCGATGTTATGCCAGAGCCAAGTTGGAAAGTAAATCACATTAAATAGTTAAGTAAAAGTCTGTCTCTCCAGTCCTCTTAGTTAGGAATTTGGCAAGGTAAAGGAAAAAAAAGTTTATTCGTCAGTCTAGAGCAGTAAGCAGAAAACCATGGAAGGTCTTGGAAGCCATGATAGAATTAAGACTTTATCTCAGGGTGGTAGGAAGCCACCAGGACTCTGTGAGCAGGAGAGAGAGTGATAGAACCAAACCTGCCTCGGTTACTTTGGTTGTAGTGTGGAGAATGAACTGAAAAATAGCAACGCTGGAGGTCAGAGGCAAGTTAGGAGACTTTTATCGTAAAATAGGTAACACAGAAGTAGAGAGTAGTATACAGAACTGAGAAATCTTCAAAACCTAGAATTGACAGAACTTGCTAGTGAACTGGGAAATAAGGAAAAAACTAAGGATGACGTTTAGGTTTCCCAATGGGTAGGAAGTTAGTACCATACCCCGAGATTGGGAACAAAGAGGCAGATGGTCAAGGGGAGGGGAGGATGACAAGCACAGTTTTCAGTACAGTATACTGAGTTGTAGATATGTGAGTCATGCAAGTAAAGATGCTCACAGCCTTATCAGTTAGCTATTTTGATCCCTGATTTAGAAATAAAAAGCAACAACAACTGCAGTTTTAAGACATGAAGGGAAGTTGGGATCCATGCCCAGTTTCCTCTGACTCCACGGGCTATGCTTTTTCAACTACCGTTCATGAAATTTTGCTCAAAACTCTAAGAGTCATGTATGTTTCAGAATTCAGAATGTTCTGATTTTTAGGAAGCTAATATGGTACCTACTCTATATCATAGAACAAAGACTGGGTCAGTATCTCCAAAGAATCACGTGAATATTCATACCTAGTGGGATAAAGAAGAACTATAAATAGTCTCATGACAGTTCAGGATAGGTTTTACCACTAAGTAAATACAACTGAAATATTTCACAGATGTGAGCTACCACACCTGGCCAGGAATAGAGTTTCAAGAAGAAAGTGGTGTCAGATATGACTGAGAGATGAAGGACAAGCACTGAAGAAAAGTCATGAGACTTAGTGATCAAGAGGTTCATTGTCCAGCCTGGGCAACTTGGCAAGACCTTGTCTCTACAACAAATCAAAAAAATTAGCTGGGCGTGGTGGCACGTGCCTGTAGTCCCAGCTACTCAGAAGGCTGAAATGGAAGGATCACCGGAACCCAGCAAGTCGAGGCTGCAGTGGCCGTGAGTGTGCTACTGCACTCCAGCCTGGGCAACAGAGTGAGACTCTGACTCAAAAAAAAAAAAAAAAAAAAAAAGTAGCCGGGCTCGGTGGCTCAGCCTGTAATCCCGCGCCTGGGGAGGCTGAGGTGAGTGGATTGCCTGAGCCCACAGGTTCGAGACCCGCCTGGGCAGGCGAGACCTCATCTCCACAATAAATCAAAAAAAAAAAATTAGCCGGGCGTGGTAGCGTGCGCCTGTAATTCCAGCTACTTGGAAGGCTGAGGCGGAAGGATCGCCGGAGCCCAGCAGGTCGAGGCTGCGGTAGCCGGGAGTGGCCACTGCACTCCAGTCTGGGCGACAGAGAGAGACTCCAACTCAAAAAAAAAAAAAAAAGTGCATAGTGATATTTTCAGGAGCACATTCCTTAATTGTTTAAATTAATGGGAGCAGAAGTCAACTTTTAAGGTGATAAAGAATAAGACAATCTACTTAGAATGGTCAAAAGCAAAAAGTCAAAACCCATAAAGTATTGATGACAATTTATTTGTTTATTTATTCATTTATTTATTTAATTTTTTTTTGAGTTGGAGTCTCACTTTGTCACCCAGGCTGGAGTTCAGTGGCACGCTCACGGCCACCCCAGCGTCGATCTGCTGGGCTCCAGTAATCTTTCTGCCTCATCCTTCCTAGTAGACAGAACTACAGGTATGCGCTACAATGCCCAGCTAATTTTTTGATTTATTGTAGAGACGAGGTCTCACCATGTTGCCCAGGCTGGCTCGAACCCATAGGTTCAGGCAATCCTCTCACCTCGGCCTCCCCAAGTGCTGGGATTACAGGCTGGAGCCACCATGCCTGGCCTATTTATTTGTTTTGAGTCGGAGTCTCACTCTGTTGCCCAGACTGGAGTGTAGCCACATGCTAACCACCACTGCAGCTTTGACCTGCTGGGCTCAGGTGATCGTTCTACGTCAGCCTTCCAAGTAGCTGGAACCACAGGCACACGCCACCACACCTGGCTAAGTTTTTGATTTCTTGTAATGACGGGTTCTTGTCAAGTTGCCCCGACTGGTCTTGAACCCCTGCACTCAGGCAATCCTCTCTTCCCTACCTCCCAAAGTGCTGAGATTACAAGCGTGAACCACCGCACCCAGCCTATTGACAACAATTTAAAGCAAGTGGACTCACTTGAGCCCAGGAGTTCAAGACCAGCCTAGGCAACATGGTGAGAACTTGTCTGTAAAAAAACAAAAGAAAAAATATTAGCTGGATATGGTAGTGTATGTCTGTAATCTCAGCTACTTGGGAGACTGAGGTGGAAGGATCATCTGAGTCCAGGAGGTGGAGGCTACAGTGAATCGTGATTGTGCCACTGCACTCTAGCCAGAGCAACAAGGTGAGACTCCAACTCAAAATTAAAGAATAAAGTACTATAGATTGTGAAAAAAATTAATAATAAAAAATAATGCAAGTGGAATTTTTATTCATTGCTGGTGATAGTGTAAATTGGTGTAAGCATTTTGGAAAATTGTCTGGTAATATTTACTAAAGCTGAACATATGCAAAACACACAATACAGCAATTCTAGTCCCAGATATGTGCTCCGCAGAAATTCATGCATGTGAACTCCAAAAATAACATGTACAAGAATGTTCATATTAGCTTTGGTTTGGAATATTGGTGGGTCACGGATTGTCATTATATTTTAAATCAAATTAACTACAAATAAATAATTACCATACATGGACCACTGATGATGGTCATGAACCAAAGATTATAATATATACAAATCTGTGCAATTAGGTTCATAAGAAAAGGGGAAAAATGTCAGTTGTTAATGAGAACGGAAAGAGATATAAAAATACACCTATCCCACAAAAAAGACTTTGTTTAAATATTTACAAAATAAACTTTCTGTAACATCCAGCCAATAATTATGATTTAATCAAGCAGAATATTCGCTCTGTGATTACTGAAGAACGCAAGAGAGTTCTGCAAATTATTTCAATATTGTGACCTCAAATTTTCCAGTTGGTCCATTTCTCCAATTACTTTATTCCCTTCCCTAACAACCTGAACTGGAAAAAAAAAAAGAGTGTCATAAACAGGACAATCATGCTGTGAAAGTCAGTCCTGCAGATTTTAGAACTGGCAGAGGAAAACTCAGTGTAGAATAACCTTAAGTGTCTAGCCAAAGCTGAAGTCTGGCCAGGCTCCATGGATGCTATAAAAAAATTTTGGACACAGTCCTGATGTCCTAACATCTGAAGTTGCATCATTCTTCCCATAGTTGCTTCTGGACCAAATGTCAACAGCATGTGTTCAAAACACGTCAGGGTAAAAGTATAAAGTATTTGTCATATTTTCTTTTCTTTTTTTTTTCTTTCCTCTCTCTCCCTCCCTCTCTCCACTGAAGTATAGGAAAAATATTTTGAAAGACCACCACAGAAGTACAGAGTACAGTGAAAGTGAGAGGTAGAAGATTCAGTTAGTGGTAGAAGATTCAGTTAGTGGTAAAAGTCTTATTTTCCTGTGCTGCCTTGCCTTGACCCTTCCCTTCCCTGAAGCCCTCACATGCCATCCCAGGACTGTCCAATATCTCCTGGACTAGCATTGTTTAGGTGGGACGGCAGCAGGAAGCATGGAACACAGGTGGGATGAAATAGATTAACAATGGATTTAAGAGTCTTAGCAACTGTGGACAATACCTTTAAAAGGAAGCAGAAGGCAAATCTCTTTTAGAAAACTAAGGAACAGTTACTGAACTTATACCTTATGATTTCAATCATTTCTTCCCTACCATTTAATTTCTAAGTGTCCTTTCTCTGACATTTATTTAAGGTCATCATACTCTACCATTTTATAATATCTTATAATTCTCTTGATCCCTTCCCATTGTGTGACCATGCTATTCAAAATAAAGTCCAGATTGACTAGCATTTTGCTTTAAAGGGTCAGAACAAGAAGTAGAGCTTGAGTTTGAGGTTTGTATTATGGAGGTGGTGAACATAATAGCTAAAGAGAGCTTGATAGGCTGTCTCAGTGTTCTGAAGTGTCTAGATAGAAAATGTGGGTGAAAAAGATTTCTCTCATGCCTTATCCAGTGTAGATCAACAGGTGCGCTATTTTTCTTTTTTTTTAGAGACAAGGTTCACCATGTTGCCCAGGCTGGTCTCGAAACCCTGGACTCAGGCAATCCTCTGGCCTTGGCCTCCCAACGTGCTGGGATTACCAGCTTGAGCCACCTTGCCCGGCAGTATGCTATTTTTCATAGCTGGCAAAAAGGCAAGCCTGCTGGTGTACAGCATCTACATAGTCCAAGGGTATTTAGGATTCTGAAGAGCTCACTTCTGCTTGCTTGCTTGAGAAACAGTTGATCGAATCATTGTCTTTCTGCCTTTATCTGATTGCCTTTTCCCAGGTGTCAGCTTACTGAATAAAAAACCCACCCTGAAATTCTACTTTCCTTGGCCTCCCCTCTGTTGAACCTTGTTGAATAGAATGCCTGATTCCTGCCTAACTTGGCTTTGTTCACCCTGGCTCAGACTGAAGAAACTGGACAACTTGGCTCAGAGTCCAAGGAGTTAGAGGCTGCTGACCTCATGGCTACCCTCCCCCTCTCTCATATGGCCTGTTCCTGCCCAGTCTGGTTTGTGAATAGTTCTTGGCAAATACCCTAGAGGAGAATAGAGCCACTAACAATAGCAACTCTCTTTTTAGCTCGAATCTCTTAGTACTCAGGACTGGGAACCTAGGAAAGCCAAAAATAACCTATGTAATTGCAGTGGGTTACCCTAACGGTCTATTTCTACTCTTACCAACATCCAGTCATTCTAGCTGCTTGTAGTGGAAACATGACTGGGCTTTTGGCCAAGACAGACCTAGATTCAAAGCCTAGCTCGGCCATTTACTAATTTTATGACATTGGGCAAGTCACTAATTTGAGTGTGCTGGAAACATGCAAAGTATTATACAGCACAAAGTTAAACCATTAGTATTGGGAAATGAAGTGACTTCAAAAGTTTCAGGAAAAAGAATTTAAATCTTCAAGAAGCACTTGAATCAACCTAAAGCAAGATGGGGCTTACCAGTCAACATCACCCATAGCACAATCTTAAAAATAAACAACTAAAACTATACTGTAGTTAGTTTCTGTTTAAAGTAAAAGCAGTCTTCCTTTCTGTTGATGATGAAGTTGGAAATGGGGAAGAACTTATCAGATCCTTTCCTATCAAGGAATGAATGATGCAGCAGGAAGGTGAGCCCTCCCACCTAGTAAGCACAGGAAAGAGGGCATCACTTACACACCAGCCACGCTGGCAAACTGGTTTTCCCTGAAATGAAACCATTGTTTTTGCCACTTAGAATTTTTATTTTATCTATGATGAAAGGGGTCGGCTCTTCAGGTCTAGGCATATTTTTGTCCTAAATCATTCTTGTGCATACGTAAAAAGGGAAACAAGTAAAAGGAAATTGGTTAACGTTTTTTTTTTGGAGCAGGATTTATTGAGAGGACAGAAAAGCTCCCACAGTGGGAGGGGACCCGAGGGCGTTGCCCGGTTCAAGTATTTCTAAGGCAATACATCTTCACCACAACTGCCACCTGGCTGACAGGGACCTTAAAGTCACCTATTTCTTTTTTTTTTTTTTTGATTTGGAGTCTCACTCAGTCGCCCAGACTGGATTGCTGTGGCCGCTCCCAGCCACCGCAGCCTCGACCTGCTGGGCTCCGGCAATCCTTCCGCCTCAGCCTTCCAAGTAGCCAGAATTACAGGCGCGTGCTACCACGCCCGGCTAATTTTTGATTTATTGTAGAGACGAGGTCTCGCCAAGTTGTCCAGGCGGGTCTCGAACCCACGGGCTCAGGCCATCCACTCACCTCGGCCTCCCAAGGTGCTGGGATTACAGGCTGAGCCACCGAGCCCGGCCAAAGTCACCTATTTCAAAGATGGAAAAATGGGTAAAGTTACAAGTGTAAACACCCACATATCCATCACCCTACTTAAATACAGAACGATACCCCACACTGTTGTGGCCCCTTGTGCACACCTCCGAGTTCTGTCTCCCTCTTTCCTTGTTGTAGGGACAACAATGTGCCTGAACTTTGAGTTTACCTCTCCCTTGTTTCCTCTCCTGGTTTTCCAAACATATACCCTAAACAACATATTGTTCTTGTTCATGATTTGGTTAATAAATGGGGTTGAGATTCATCCATTTTGATGCACATAGCCGCTATTCATTTTTGTTATAATAGCATCCCACTGTTTATATATTCTACATTTGAACAGTTCTCTCCTTGATAGGCATTTGGGCTATTTCCAGTGTTTTGCTATTATAAAGTATTTTGCTCTACACATTCCTGTAGTTGTCTCCTGAAACATAGGTGTGAGAGTTTCTCCAGGGTATACACACCTGGGAATGGAATTGCTAAGTCTAGTAGATAGACAGCTCACCCTAATCTGATTGCCAACACAACTACGTCCTTCCTTCCTCCCCTGGATATCTTGAAGGAACATGAATTGTCTCCTTGCTAAACCTATGAACTAGACTGAATGTTCAGGGATTTTCAAGGAGAAGGAGAAGAAGATAGTGGTGGTGCTTCCCACCTACAGTGCATGGCTTCCAGCCATAGACTTGGGGAATGAAAGCCAGAAAGTGGTTGAGGCAAGATGGAGTGCTCACACTGACTCTGTGGAACCTGAGTGTGAGGTGGAGCCCCATTGGATAAGACTGGAACCTCAGGCTGCAGCACAGTTGACGTCACAGGCCACTGTTAGGTTGTACAACATGGGAATTAAAACAGATGGCACTTCATTCAGAAAGCGTATGGTTTTCTGCTTTAAGCTCTCTAAGGATACTTTTTCAGTTCTGATCCCCACTGTAGCTTCCTGCTCTGGCTCTTATTTATCAGGCTCAGCTGCAAGGGTTACTGTCTACTTGGTTGGTCATAGATATCCTGGTACCAACAATCTCCAGTGCCTGGCCACCCCCTGCCGTCTCCGCAATGGCCCCCCATGTTGCTCCTCTCCACAGTTTTAGACATGATGCCCACCTCTCTACTGCCTGGTGGGGCCACTGTGTTTAAAGTCAGGCTGGCTTTGAAGTAGCATAAGAAGAGTCAATCCTGCTGGGTCTTGTACTTGCAGAATCTGAACTAGCCTGTAGAACAGTTTCTCGATCCCATGTAAAATGTCCTGGAATCCTTTAGAGTGAGACTGTGCCTGAAACTCTTTTAAGTGGAGAAGCCGTGTCTGCTGCCTCCTAGGTTGTCCTTGCCTTTTCTCTTTTTGTAATTTCTAGTGGTCTCACGGCTGGGTACATGGCTAATGACTGTTGGGAAGACGATTTTCAGATTGACTGATCTTCACGTGGCCTGCCCGCTCCCTTCATCTGTGCTGAGAGAGAGGCTTCTCCAATTGCAAGCTCTGCGTTCCGTGCTTTTTCTTCCTTCACATCCCATCTAGGCTTCAGCATTGCCCTGGGAAACTCTCTGGCTTCCATCCCATTCATTTTTTTTTTTTTTGAGTTGTAGTCTCACTTTGTCACCCATGCTGGAGTGCACTGGCACACTCACAGCCACCGCAGCCTCAACCTGCTGGGTTCAGGCCATCCGTTCCACCTCAGTCTTCCAAGTAGCTGGGACTACAGGCACACAACACCACCTTGGCTACTTTTTTAATTTACTGTAGAGACAAGTTGCCCAGACCGGTCTTGAACCCGTGGACTCAGGCAATTCTCTTACTTCCATCTCCCAGAGTGCTGAGATTACAGGTGTGAGCCACCACGCTGGGCCATCTCATTCATTGATGCAGCCTTCACTGTAAGTTCGCAAGGAGAGATCTCCTCACTGGCCCTTTGGCTGTTTTCACGTCAGGCTCACTGATAGTCTCTGCTTCTGTGGTTACCACATTTGTTCTGCCTTCTGGGCAGTCCCTGAGACATGTGTGAGGCACCTGCCACAATTACTTTATACCCACTGAGGACATGCTGGTGGCTCTGCCGTGGTCATGCAGCTCCTTTAGCTGTAGGGCGCTTGCTGGCTGCTCCTGACCTTGCTGTGTTGATCTGCCCTGGGCCTTGGTTGCTGCCCTGTACCCAGCATGCTATGGGGTCTGTTGCTGGCCCTGCAACTCCCTCCGCCACCTGATGCTCTCCCTGTTACCGCCCCCTTTGACAGGCCCTGTATAGGTTGTAACTACAGAAAAGAGTGTGCTTTTGAGGTGGCATCACTAGGCAGTCCCCAGATACAGCATGTACAGCAGACACATCGGACTCCCTCTCCTACCACGTACATAATCAGGGACATGACTCCACATACCTCAGGGGCCATGTGAAGGTTCCCGATGCCGACCCTGAACTGGTCTTCTCCATGGAGATTCTGTGCTGAGGGGGAGAAAAACAACAGAGGCAGAGAAGACAGAAAGGGAGACCTGAAGGGCCTGCTCCCCTATCTTCTCATAAGTGATCAAACCAAGGGCTTGTATCTGATATACAAACCTTTGAGGTCATCGATCCAAATTCCCATTTGATGCAGGAATCCCCTCTGTGGCAGCCCTGTCAAATGGTCTAGCTAGTTTTATTTGAACCATTCCAGAAATAGGGAGAGCACTACTATAATACCCCAATGAACATCTTCACATACCTTTATTTTTTATATGTGTGCTAGTATTTCTGTAGAGAAGATTCCTAGAATGAGGATTGCTGAGCCAAGGACATGCACATTTTACATTTCAGTAGTGGTGAACAGATTGTACATGGTTGCGCACACGTGATAGTGATTTCTACGAAACTCAGGGAAGAGCAGTCATGGGAAGACATTACAATTCAAACAAAGGAAGTACTTTCTAATAGCTAAAATATCCTAAAATAGATCAGTCTGCCTTGATTTGTATAGTTCAAGAAGAGATTGAACTATCATGATGCTGAAGAGATAACTATAATATAATTACAATAATTACAATATTGGATATGAGATTAGAGTAGTTAATATCCAAAGAATGCCTGAAATTGAGCCTTGTGATATACTCTGGGGAAGCACCAAGAACCTCTCCAATGTGGCAAATTCCTCAGTGGTGTCCCATTAAGGTTTAGACTCTTTCACATGAAATTCATTTTCCAGTGAGGCCTCAGAGAGCACCAAAGTCTTTGCAGAATCAGCTTTAAGATGCTCTCCCAAGGCACCCTGGCCCCATCTTGCTGAGCTGCAGAAGAGACTTACTACTGGGCTTTTCTTGTCTCTCATTTGATAATAGGCTTGCCCACTGTGGTCCAGTTGGGTTGGCCTAGGAGTCTCAGAAGATAAATGACTTTTTCTGATAAGCAAGGAAGTCTTCCATGTATCTGAAGAGATACAAAACTGCAAGTACAAAGAACAGCCAGGGGTAATTTCAGGCATAGGTGTTGTTTCCCAAACTTCAAGAGAAGCAGCCTGGATAGTTCTAAAGTCTGCAGGTACTATGGGTTGATGTGCCTCCCAAAGAGCATGTGTTGGAAACTTAATCCCCAAAGCAACAGTGTTAAGACGTGGAACCCTTAAGGGGTGATTAGGCCATGAGGGCTGCATCCTCATGAAGTGGCATTAGTCCTAATGCCCACTATAAAGGCTTAAGGCTGTAAGTTTGATCTCTTGCTTTCTTGTTCACACATTCTCTATTGCCCTTCCACCTTCCAACATGGGATGACACAACAAGAAGACCCTTACCAGATACAGACCCCTCAACCTTGGACTTCCCAGTCTCCAGAACTGTAAAAAATAAGTCTCTGTTCTTTAATTACCCAGTCTCAGGTATTCTGTTACAGCAACTTAAAAATGGACTAAGATATAATAGGTTTTATAATTTCTTCCTCTAATAGCCTGGCCAGGTCCAGCGTGCTCTTCATAGCCTGTGACTGGTTGGCCAATAGCATGTTGTCAAGTGGCAAAGGATGGCACCAGCAGATGCTATGCTCACGGTCACCATTTGGACATGGTTGTATACTTCCATTACTTTTCCTCTTTGCTGATCTAGATGAAGTCACTCCCAAATATCAGCACGTATGATGGATACTAGACCATATCATACTTTCCTTCCTTGTTGAGGTGTTACTGGAGTTCCCCTTAGAAGCATTGAACATTTCCACTGTACAGCAGCCACTATGGGTTGAGTAGTGCAGTGACATCAATTCACGACTCATGATTATCATTTATCAAGAAGGTTCTGAATTTCATCCCCTCGAAGGAGTCTGCAATAGTTTTCTATGCCACATAACAAATTACCACAAATTTAGGGACTTAAAACAACACACATTGATTACCTCACAATTGCCATGGGTCAGGATTCTGGGCATGACTTTGATGGGTCCACTGCTCAGGGTCTCACAAGACTGTAATCAAAGACCCCAGGGCTAGGGTCTTTCCTGAAGGTTGGGTGCCCTCTTCTAAGCTCACATGGCTTTTGAAATAATTCATTCCTTTGAAGCCATAGAACTCACAGTGGCTTCTTTCCTTAAGGCTGGCAGGCAAGAATCTCTCTCTTTAGAAAGGGTCTAGCCCCTCTTTTAAGGGTTCTCACTTAATCAAATTAGGTCCTCCTAAGACAATCTCTCTCTTTTTATTTTAATTTTAATTTTTGGAGTCTCTGTCGCCCAGGCTGAAGTGCAGTGGCACGCTCACTGCCACCGCAGCCTTGACCTGCTGGGCTCCAGCAATCCTTCCGCCTCAACCTTCCAAGTAGCTGGAACTACAGGTATGCACCACCACATCCAGCTAATGTTTTGATTTATTGTAGAGACAAGGTCTCATCAAGTTGCCCAGGCTGGTCTTGAACCCCTGACCTTAGGCAATCCTCTCGCCTCTGCCTCCCAAAGTGCTGGGATTACAGACATGAGCCACCATGCCTGGCTGATAATCTTTTAACTAACTCAAGATCAACCAACTGGAACCTTAAGTACATCTGTAAATTTGCTTCATCTTTGCCATATAACACAACCTAATCCTGGGAATGATATCCCCACATAGTCCCAAGTCCTGTGCACAGTCAAGGGAAGAGGGTTTTACAGCACATGGACACCAGGGTGAGAAATCTTGGTGGCCACTTGAGAATTCAGCCTACTGTAGGACCAGAGACTATATTCCTAACAAGAAGACAAACTGTTTCCCTGTTTCCTCTGGAGCCTCTGCCTTGGTGGCCATTGGAATCTATCATACATTCTTTTGTTTTCATCTTCCAGCAACTTCCTTCTCAGGGAAAAGCCTCCATCCTCCTCCCCAAAGCCCAACCTCAACCCCTCTATCTCTCACCCTCAGGCAGGCTCACTCTACCAGATGTGGCGGCAGCAGCTGTGCATGCCAAAGTCATTTTTTTTGTTTGTTTGTTTTTGGGTTTTTTTGTTTTTTTGAGTCGGAGTCTCACTCTGTCGCCCAGACTGGAGTGCAGTGGCCGCTCCCAGCCACTGCATCCTCAACCCGCTGGGTTCCGGCGATCATTCCGCTTCAGCCTTCCGTGTTGCTGGAACTACAGGTGCACGCTACCACGCCTGGCTAATTTTTTGATTTATTGTAGAGATGAGGTCTCACCAAGTTGCCCAGGTGGGTCTTGAACCCGCGGGGTCAGGCAATCCACTCACCTCAGCCTCCCAAGGCGCGGGATTACAGTCTGAGCCACTGAGCCCAGCTTAATATAATTCTAAAGATTAAAATATGTTAAAGTAAAATTTTTTTTTTTTTTTAATTGAGTTGGGAGTCTCACTCCGTCGCCCAGACTGGAGTGCAGTGGCCGCTCCCGGTCACCACAGCCTCAACCTGCTGGGCTCCGGCGATCCTTCCGCCTCAGCCTTCCAAGTAGCTGGAACTACAGGTGTGCGCTACCACACCCGGCTAATTTTTCTTTTGATTTA
>CAUYQG010086132.1:0-12477 GCA_963574415.1 Tarsius wallacei
CACTTGGGGGTAAGGAAAGAATAAGGTCACATTTTGGACTCCATGCAGGAGCTCATTGTTTTTGAAAAAAAAAAAAGAAACATGTTTTTACGCAGAAATATGCATACAGGTATTTCCCATGGTATGTAATCTCTAAGTGTAGTTATATAGTTTGGTTTTGCCATCCTGGAGAGCAAGTGTCTTCTAGTTATTCTTTATTCAGACCTTCCTGTGTTGTTCTGGGCAGTAAATACCATCCTGTGCAAATGTGTATTTTATTTTTTATTTTTTGAGTTGGATTCTCACTTTGTCGCCCAAACTGGAGTGCAGTCCGGCGATCTTTCCGCCTCAGCCTTCCGAGTAGCTGGAATCACAGGCACGCGCTACAATGCCCAGCTGATTTTTTGATTCATTGTAGAGATGAGGTCTCACCAAGTTGCCCAGGCGGGTCTCAAACCTGCGGGCTCAGGCAATCCACTCACCTCAGCCTCCCAAAGCGTGGGATTACAGGCTGAGCCACCAAGCCCGGCTGTGTATTTTATTAAGAGCGTTATCAGTGGAGTTGATGAGGCATCATGTAAAATCTTAATCATTCATGTTCCCATCCTTCACTAGTACCTCGGGATCTACCCCATTTCCAATGTGAATCTTGGGTATCCACACCAAATTCTCATGTCCCTCAGTCACAAGGGAACATTTTTTTTTTTGAGTTGGTGTCTCACTCTGTCACCCAGGCTGGAGTGCAGTGGCCGCTCCTGGCCACCGCAGCCTCGACCTGCTGGGCTCGGGCAATCCTTCTGCCTCAGCCTTCCAAGCAGCTGGAATTGCAGGCGTGCCCTACCACACCCAGCTAATTTTTTGATTTATTGTAGAGATGAGGTCTCACTTGCCCAGGCGGGTCTCGAACCTGCGGGCTCAGGCAATCCACTCACCTCATCCTCCCAAGGCGTGGGATTACAGGCTGAGCCACCGAGCCCGGCTAACATGTTTATTATTAAATTGAGGTTATAATTTACTGTATTTTGGCCTATAATATCTCAGCATGGATGTTGGGTTGCACCTGTGTGCCTTGGCACCTGATACCAATTTATCCCAGCTACTTGGCAGGCTGCAGAGGAGGCATCCTTTCAGGCCAGGAGATCAAGGGTGCAATGAATTGTGATTGTGCCACTGCACCCCAGCATGGGTAACACAATGAGACCCCCACACTGAAAAAAAGAAGTGCAAAAGCTCAGTCTAACCCCACATTTCCTGAATCAGAATTTGCATTTTAAGATAATATTCAGCTCATGGTTGTACACATTAAAATTTGATGAAGACCTTCCAATCTACTATGCATTTTTCATTTGAGCAGTATATGCAGCTTGTTCTGTGTGATGTAACTATAGCACTCAAAAATGTACATGCCTTTCTTGGTGTTCAGATTTATGCTGTATTGTTCACAAAAATAGAGTCTACACTGGCTGAGTAGATTTTATTTCATTCTTTTTTCTCAGATTGATGCATTAAAGAATATTTCTCTGTTGCAAAATATTTTATTGCATAATTTTAGTTGTCAAGTCAGTTGGATTCTGTTTCCTTTACTCTCTTGTTTCCTAGAGTTCACTGCCACTTGATAAATATATGTTGTTGCTCTTGTTTTCTGGGGCTGTTGACATTCAAGAATGTGGCCATAGAATTCTCTCCAGAGAAGTGGGAATGCCTGGATCCCCCCCCCAGCAGATATTGTACAGTAAAATGATGTTAGAGAACCACAGAAACCTGGTTTTTCTGGGTGAGGACATTAGACACACAATCTCTATTTCTTACTAAGGATTTCATATCCTTCCTTTGTAGAATGTTTTCTGGGAATTTCTGCTTTGCAGGAATGAGTTTCAGATTCCTGCTATCAAAGAAATGTGATTTGTTAACATAGTAAAGGAAAAATTAAAGATGTTTCATTTTAACAACCATTCTCTCTTTTGAACTGACTGTGTCCTTCTATATTACTAGTAAGTCCAGGAATTTAGTGGCATAGGATATCATGGCCCACACCTACAATCCAGAGACTGGTATAAGGTTTTGTCTCACTAGTACTGAGCTAAGAACTCACAAGTATAAAATTCTGTCTAAATGTTCTGAAGGTTCTGTTGGAAAACAGTATTTTGGGATTAATTTTGTAGAATCTTTTATAATGTGTATTCCAATGAGCATAGTACTAGGTTTGTAATTAAAAAATCCCAGCAAGAGTCATGCTACTTTTTTCTAATAAAGCAGGCCTTACTGTCTCTAAGCCAGACCTGATCACTAGTCTGGAGGAAAGGAAAGAACCCTGGAAGATGAAGAGACACAGCACATTAGCCAAACTGCCAGGTAGATCTGCATTAATGAAGCAGATCTTGAAGAGTGGTTTGAGAAGGTGGTCTGCTCCAGTGGAAATGGTTTCTGAGAAGTCTGGCATTCTTTCTTTTGTTGGCACAAAGGGACAAAAATCCGCTTCTCTTTCAAAGATCTTCATTCTTTTTGAATTGGAGTCTCACTCCATTGCCCAGACAATCCACTCACCTCAGCCTCCCAAAGGCGCGGGATTACAGGCTGAGCCACCGAGCCTGGCCACAAACTGATTTTTTATCCCAAAGTTTATCTCGAGTGGAGCTGTGAAGAATTCTAGTTACTTGTAGATTCTGTCATCCAGATGCTGCTGGATTGTTTATGAAGCTGGGCATCTTATCTTTGCTCTCTTTTACATTATTTCTACCACATACTTTGAAGTCTGATACTATTTTGTTTATAATATGGACACTTACAGTAACAGGCGTTTTGTTTTTGGTTTTTTTTGAGTTGGAGTTTCAGTCTGTTCCCCAGGCTGGAGTACATAGGCATGCTCATGCCTTCCCCAGCATCAACCTGCTGGACTCTGGGGATCCTTCTGCATCAGTCTTCCATGTAGCCACAACTAGCACATGCGACCATGCCCAGCTATTTTCTACTTGATGATAGAGAACTTGGAAATCATTGGGGGAAGGAACTAGTTGGCACTTGATCTTCCCTGTCTTTTGTCTTACCCTTGACTGAGGTTAGGTTTTCTGCGTGAGCTGGTGCAGTGGTAGATCCTGACCAGTCTTCACCTAGAATATCACGTACAGATAGCTCTCACTTTTTGCAGCTGTACTTTCTTTGTCTTGATTTTTCCTCTTGAACTTTCTCTTACAGGGTTGTGATGTACACTATCATACAATGCAAATTTTTCTGACCGGAGGCCAACATGGCAGCCGAGGTGTGCTCCTGACAATGTGAATATTGGTAAAAATAAAACTATTGCCTTTCTATCAAAGGATAAGACATTTTTTTCTTTTTCTAATTATAAATGAAATATATACTATTTAGAAAAAAGCCAAAAGAGACAGATCTGTGTGAAATGAAAGTATTTTTTTGCATATCTTTCCTCTAAACTTATTCCTTTCTTAGAAGGTGTAAGCAGAAGTGTGTTTTTCTTGCATCCTGCAGCCCTGTTTGATCACATCTTCTGTCATTCAAGATAAGAGGGGGGAGGCCTGGAACCTTATCCGATCAGCGGATGATGACTTGGAAATTGTCTAATCAGAGAGTTGCTTGAAGTAAGGCACCTTCAGGCTGCTGGTGGAACTTTTTTATCTGGCACCGGTGGAAGTGCTGGATCATCCCCAATAGAACCACGGGTCTTTAATTCAGCCTCTGTCATCCTGTGACCTACTTGTCCTGGGATTCTCTAGGGAGGATGCCAGGACACCCGGAAGTCAGGAGATGGTGGGCATGGGGTTGCGTGTGAGAAGGGGTGGGAGGATGAACCTGGATGAAAAAGTGGTGGCACTGGCCTTCTGTCAGCTCTTAACCTGCACTAAACCCCGCTGGCAGTTCAGCCTGCTCCCAGTGTTGCAGGGTGGGACTGGGGCAGTACCCAGGGTCCTGTCCTCACAGCGACCTCACTCAGCAGAGGCCTCCCCTGGCAATCTCTCTCTATGGCTGTGTGGGACCGGGAAGGTACTTGGGGGGAATCTGACCCATTGCCCCATCCCTTTCTCCTTCCCAAGGTTAAAGGGAGCCTCCATAACAGCAGATCATGAATACCTAAGCCAAAATTAGGGCTTGTGGTGTGGGGTCCCCAGAGGGCCTAGGAGGAAAGGCTTTTAGAAGAGGCAGGGGGAAGCCATGATGCTGCTTGGTTACAGCCAGGCAGTCGCCTGATCCAGAATGTCCAGGTGTAAATCCCCAGGTATGTCATCAGGGTCATTGGCAGTTGGTGTCACCAGGCAGTTGGTGTCACCTCATTCTGGTGTGTGGGACAGCCAAAGTCAAGACAAGGATTTGGAGCAGGGGCTGTAGGGTTATTTGGGAAAGCCATGAGAGCCGAGAAGATGAGGGACTGGTGTCCTAAAGACCCCTTTTGTATTGTGTATGCTTTTTAAAAAATCCATGTCAGGGGTGGGGGGAGAGATTTGCTTGAGCCTAGGAGTTTGAGGCCAACCTGGACAACATAGCACATCCATTTAGCTATAAAAGCTGAAACAATTTAGCTGAGAGTGGTCACACATGCCTGTAGTTCCAACAGCTTGAGAACCTGAGGAAGAAGTATCTCTTGAGCTTAGAAGGACAAGGTTGTAATAAACTGTGAAGTTACCTCTTCATTCCTGCCTAGGTGATGGAGTGAGACTCATACTCATAAAATACATTTAATTTTTAAAAAATAAAGTCATATTTTCACCATGCAGATGTGACTTATCCAGATAATCTCACCTGAAAAGAAATGCTGAAGAAGTAGGAGAAAGAGGCAAAAATGACTGTTCCCCAGGTAAATGTGTTCCAGGTCAGGGCCTGTGTCTCTTTTCTTATTGGAATGTCAAGATTTTAAAACTTGCAAACTTCTACTGCTACTTATGATAGTCCTGCCTCATGAATCTGTTTAACTAGTTTTTGTCCTGCTTATAATATTCAAGGGCCCTGAAAAAATCTTTTTCTATGTGTCAGTGCCTTCTCTTTGTTTCTTCTTTCAGGCTTCACAGTTGTCAAGCACAGTTTTTAGCATGAATTTATGAATGAGAGTATTAAACATGTTCCCTTGTGGCTGTCAAACATGGAAAGGCATGGATACCCAAGATTTCTATTAAGGATGGAGTAGATCCCCAGATCCTAGTTAAGGATGAAAAATGTACTTTTTTTTCATTTTTTTGAGTTGGTGTCTCACTCTGTCACCCAGGCTGAAGTGCAGTGACACACTCACAGCCACCCCAGGTCGACCTGCTGTATTCTGGTGATCCTTCCATCTCAGGCTTCCAAGTAACCAGAACTACAAGCATGTGCTACCACACCTGGCTAATTTTTCATTTATTGTAGAGACAAGTTCTCACCAAGTTGCCTGGGCTGTGCTTGAACTCACAGAATCAGGCAATCCACTCACCTCAGTATCCCAAAGTGCTGGGATTACAGGCTGAGCCACCAAGCTTGGCCGAACCATGTACTGCTAAGGTTCCATCTGGATACTCCAACCACTCAATACAGAACAAGAATAATGAAATGCACATTCAAGCAGGGTGGCAGTTCCTGCTCAGAATAACTTAGGAAGGCCAGAATAAGTAACTAGAAGAGACTTGCTCTTTATGATGCTAAAAAAAGATGATATCAATGCATTTTTTGGAGTTACAAAATACGGAAGATACCTGTAGCTGGAATTCTGTGTAAAACATGTGTTTCTTCATTATTAGATTCAGTTTATAGTTTACAATTTTGGGTTAATAATATTTCAGGCCTGATGCTGTGTTGTGTTTCTTGGCACCTAACACCAATTTGTCCTAGCCAGTTGAGAGGATGAGAAGAGTGAATACTTTCTGCCCAGGAGTTCAAGGCTACAATGAGGTATGATTAAGCCATTGCACCCCAGAATGGGCACAAAGTGAGAACCCTCAAGTGAAAGAAAATACATAAACTTAGGTTTACCCAAGATCTCCTGAAGCAGAAGCTGCATTTTAACAAGATATTCAGTTCATTGTTGTACACATTTAAACTTGGTGAGGATCTTCTAACTCACTATAAGTTTTCTGTCTCACCAATATTACAATTCTTCTGTGTGATATAAATATGGCACTCAAAAATGCACATGCATGTGTTGGTACCCACATTTTTACTGTATTACTCACAAAAGTAAAGTATCTACACTGGGTGAGTGGATTTTATTCCATTCTTATGACTCAGACTTAATACATTAGAGAATACTTCTGTTTTAAAATTGTCTTACTGGATACTTCTAGTTGTGATATCAACTGTGAAACCTGTTCTCTTCACTCTCATTTCACCTGGAGCCCATGACGACTTGATAAATATATGTTCTTTTCATTTTCAGGGGCTGTTGACTAAAATATACTGCGGACTAAAATTATATGTAAACTCATTCAGGGATGTGGCCATAGAATTGTCTTCAGAAGAGTGGGAACACCTAGACTCTGCTCAACCAATTTTGTACAAGAAGGTGATGTTAGAGAATCACAGGAACCTTGTATTTCTGGGTGAAAAAACTCAAGAAACAATTTATCTTTCATATCAATGTTCCTTTTTTTTTTTTTTTTTTTGAGTTGGAGTCTCGCTCTGTCATTCAAACTGGAGTGCAGTGGCAGACTCCTGGCCACCACAGCTTCAACCTGCTGGGCTCTGATGATCCTTGAGTTTCTACTTTGCACATATGAGTTTCAGATTCCTGCTTTCAATAAAAACTTTGTGATTTGTTGGTGTAGAAAAGAATTAACAGTGTTTTATGGTGACATAAACCTTTCCCTATTTTGAACTGATCAGTGTCCCTCACAGTATATTAGTGATAAGTCCAGAAATTTGGGGTCAAAAATATAGTTGCCCACAACCTAAAATCCAAAAACTGCCATCTATTTTTGGTTCACTATGAGTGAGTTAAGGACCTACAAGTTTGAAAATCTTCTGAAATGTTTTAAAGATTCTGTTAAAAAACAATATTTGGGGATTAATTATCTAGAAACTTGTATGGTGTATTCTTTCATAAGCACAGTACTAGAGTTGTAATAGGCGAATCCTAGCAATCATCATGCTGCTTTTTTGTAATAAAACAGGCTTTGTTGTCTCTATGCTGGACCTGATCACCTGTCTGGAGCAAATTAGGGAGCCCTGTAATGTGAACAGACAGCGAATTAGCCAGACCCCCTGGTAGGTGGTAGTGGATGAAGCAGATGACACAGGTCAAGTTGGAATCAGAGGTTCAAATGAGGCTTGAGAAGGTGACCTGTTGCTATGGAAATTGTTCTGAGGAGGCTGGGGATTTTTCTCTTGATCTCACAAAGGGGTATCTATTATTCCATGCACAGGAATTCTCCAGAAATGCTTGTTTTCCTTCGGTGACTTTTCTTCAAGGTTACAGTGAAAATCACAATTCTCTTAACAGTCTATAAGGGACTGCATGGTCAGACTGCTCTTCTGTTGCTTTGAGGCCCATGAAAATATCACCTCATTTATTTACAAACTTCATGTTAAACTATTTTCTAGGTTTTCTTTTTGCATCATGTTGGAAATATGTGGGAATAGTTGTGACTCTGTTATTTGACTCTGAAATCTCAACAACACACTGAATTTATGTTTTGCATTTTCTGCTATATGATTTTCTAACTTAGGCAGGTTTCAAATGTGATTCTATAGAAATTCATACTTCAAGTCAAGCTGGTGGCTCATGCAGTAATCCCAGCACTTTGGGAGGCAGAAGAAAGAACACTGAGCACAGGAGTTTGAATCCAGCTTGGGCAAGTTGACCAGACCTTGTCTTTACAATAAATTAAGAAAAATTAGCCAAGCATAAGGGCACATGCCTGTAGTTCTAGCGATTTAGAAAGCTGAGGTGGAAGGGTCACCTCAGCTTAGCAAGCTGAGGTTATTGCGCCTGTGAGTGTGCCTCTGCACACCAGCCTGGGCAACAGAGAGACTCCAACTCTAATTACATAAATACATTCATATTCCATAATTTTACCAGAACACAAAATATCCCTCTAGATAGAAGAAAATCAGATACATATACATGTAGGTTTGTATGTATGTTTAACATGTGGGTTATTTTACAGAAATAAAATGTGTATAACCACATATTTATTGCATAAAATATAATGATATGATATGTCAGTACATGGTGAAATGATGACTACAATCAAGTTAATGAGTGTATCACTCACCTTAAGCAGCTGCCATTTTTATTTTTATAATAATAATACTTAGTTTCTTTAATTTTAGCACATTTTTAAAGCATATAAGACATTATTATTAATTATAGTCACTATGGTACACATTAGATCACTATAACTCACTTATAAGTGAAGTTTTGTAACCAATTAACATCTTCCAGTTTCCCCACCTGCAGGCCCTAGTGACCACCATTGTACTTTCTCCTTCTATGAGTTTTATATATATATATTTTTTTGAGTTGGAGTGTCACTCTGTCACCAAGACTGGAGTGCAGTGGACGCTCCCAGCCACCGCAGCCTCAACCTGCTGTGCTCCGGCGATCCTACCATCTCAGCCTTCCAAGTAGCTGGAACTACAGGCACACGCTACCACGCCTGGCTAATTTTTTGATTTATTGTAGAGATGAGGTCTCGCCAAGTTGTCCAGGCAGGTCTTAAACCCGCGGGTTCAGGCAATCCACTCACCTCAGCCTCCTAAAGCACGAGATTACAGGCTGAGCCACCGAGCCCAGCTGAGTTTCATATTTTTGATGTCATGCATACAATATTGTTCTTTGTGTGCCTGGCTCATGTCACTTAGCACAATAATTATAAGATGTAAAAAAAGATGCTAAATCAACACAAAAATATGAAATTGTAGATAAATTAAAAAATAAAAATAATGAGAAACTGTAACCCAGAAAATCATGGATAACATTGCTGCACTGCTTATGCAGAATCCTTTCTCATGCTGCAATTTTCCACTTTGGTTGGGCATCCATGAAAAACAGACATGAATTATTAGCATGGAATTAGACTAGTAACATTTAAGAAAACAATATTAATTACAGAAAGATTTGATGTGAAAATTGTAAGAACTAAACATTTATTTGTTTATTTATTGTGTTGGAGTCTCACTGTGTCCCCCAGGCTAGAGTGCAGTGGCATGCTTATGGCCATTGCAGCCTCAACCTGTTAGGCTCAGGTGACCCTTCCACCTCATCCTTCCAAGTAACTGGAACGACAGGCACACGCCACTACACCTGGCTAATTTTTTGTTTTGTTTTAGAGATGAGCTCTTGCTAACTTGTCCAGGCTCATGGACTCAGGCAATAAATCATCTCATCTCAGGCTCCCAAAGTGCTGGGATTATAGGCAAAACCATCATGCCCAGCTAGGACTAAGCCTTTATGTTTTTTATGTTTTACTTTATTTTTTATGTTTTAGTTGATAAGTACTTTATGATGACCTGCTTTTATTTAATGAGTAGTATAGATACTTTTTCTCCTTTATGATTTTCTGTTTTTCTTTTCAATTCAGGGTGTACTTGTGCAGGCTGATTACATGGATATATTGTGTGATGGTCAAGTTTAAGCATCATTGGAAACCATCACCAAAACACTGCAGACAGTGCCCAACAGGCAGTTTATCAACACTTCTCTCCTTCCCACTTCACCGGTTTCTAGGGTCTACCATTCTCATCTTTATGTCTGTATGTACCCAGCTCTCACTTATATGTGAGAATATGCAGTAGTTACTTTTTCCTTGTTATTTAATTTACTTACATTATTGTAAGAATACTGTTTAATAATATAATATACAAAATATGCTAATAGATTGTTAATGTGTAATCCACAACAATGCAGTTTCTTCATTCTAAAAATGACTGTTACATAGCGACACACTCACTCTAAGAGGAACATTTAGTGCATTTGATATCGCATTTATTACACATTAGGCAGTGTTTTGCATTTGTTCACTGTTGGAATGTCAAAAAATACAAAAATAAAATGAAAATAAAACCAACCCCTAGACTTATAAACTCTCCCAAGATTTCACTGCACAAATTAGTACAGTAAAGTCAATAAAAATCACCTGTTGAGAGGATTGCCTGAACCCAGGAGTTCAGGACCAGCCTGGGCAATTTAGCGAGACCTCATCTCTATAACAAATAAAAAATTAGCGAAGTGTGGTGGTGCATGCCTATAGTTCCAGCACTTGGAAGGGTGAGGTGGAAGGATCACCTGAGCCCAGCAGGTCATCGATGCTGTGGTGGCCATGAGCTTGCCACTGCACTCGTCTGGGACACAGAGTGAGACTCCAACACCCGCCTCAAAAATTGATTTCACTCACAGAGGTTTGTGATCAGCTATAGTATTTTTCAGTGCCCAATTGCTAACAAATTTAAAATCTTCCAGGCATAAGGAATACGAATCCAACATAGGATAGATAACAAAATCACTTTCTGTTTAAAGTACTACTAATCAATTTTTTCATCTGTAACATAATATTTCCCTGTCAGAAGAACAAAAACCATCACATTCCTCTCATCACAAGCATAGAAATTTTTAAAAATCATTTGTTAATTATACAAAATAAAAAGAACAAGACAAAATTATTCAATGATATTCTTTAGTTGTGGAGAAAAATAAAATATACTAAAAAACAATTAAATACACCCATTGTGAATTACATTTTTTTTTTGAGTTGGAAGTCTCACTCCATCGCTCAGACTGGAGTGCAGTGTCCGCTCCCGGACACTGCTGCCTCGACCCGCCGGGCTCTGGCGATCCTTCCACCTCAGCCTTCCAAGTAGCCGGAACTACAGGCAAGTGCTACCACACCTGGCTAATTTTTTGATTTATTGTGGAGATGAGGTCTTGCCAAGTTGCCCGGGCGTGTCTTGAACCCACAGGCTCAGGCAATCCACTCACCTCAGCTTCCCAAAGGCGCGGGATTACAGGCTGAGGCACCGAACCCGGCTGAATTACATTTGTATAGTGCTTTCAAACAGCAATTACATTTAAAAAAATGTTTAAAAACTAAAAATAAACTTACAATATAAACATTTTAAGAGAGCAATTACAGGCCGGGCTCGGTGGCTCAGCCTGTAATTCCAGCACTTTGGGAGGCTGAGGTGAGTGGATTGCCTGAGCCCTTGGGTTCAAGACCTGCCTGGGCAACTTGGCGAGACCTCATCTCTACAATAAATCAAAAATTGGCCGGGTGTGGTACCGCATGCCTGTAGTTCCAGCTACTTGGAAGGCGGAGGTAGAAAGATCACTGAAGCCCAGCAGGTTGAGGCTGCGGTGGCCAGGAGTGGCCATTGCACTCCAGTCTAGGTGACAGAGTGAGTCTCCAACTCAAGAAAAAGAAAAAAAAGAAAGCAATTATCTTTGTATATGAAAGCAACAGGCTTTACCATATTTTTTACATTTGTAGAGTTTCTCTCAAGTTTGGATAATCATGTGTCTAGCAAATCCATTGTGAGAGTGAAAGGCTTTGCCAATTCTTGACATTTGTATGTTTTCTCTCCAGTATGAATCCTCATATGTACAGCAAATACTTTATAAGAGTGAAAGGCTTTGCCACATTCTTAACATTTGTAGGGTTTCCTCCCTGTATGGATGGTCTCATGTCCAGCATATCCTTTGGGAGAGTGAAAACCTTTTCCACAATCTTTACATTGATAGGATTTCTCTCCAGTATGGATCCTGCTATGTTCAGCAAATAGTATATGAGTTTGAAAAACTTTGCCATATTCTTCACATTTGTAGGGTTTCTCTCCAGTATGGATCATCGTATGCCGAGCATGCTCTGAATGAGAGCAAAAGGCTTTGCTACATTCTTCACATTTGTAGGGTTTTCCTTCAGTATGGATGATTATATGTTGAGCAAGGTCTGAACAAGTGCAAAAGGCTTTGCCACATTCTTCACATTTGCAGTGTTTCTCTCCAGTATGGTATCTTTAATGTTGAATAAGATTTGAGTACTGATGAAAGGCTTTGTCACAAACTTGACATTTGTATGGTTTATGTGCAGTATGGATTCTCTGATGGTGAATAAGATGTGAATACCAAGTAAAGGCTTTATCACATTCTCCAGATTTATAGAGCTTCTCTCCAGTATGATTTTTCAGATGTTCGGCATGAGTAATAGCTAAGGACTTTGCCATATTTTTCAATTTTGAAGGCTTTCGCTCCACCTTGGTTTCTTTCATGTCTATTTAGATAAGATGATTTCCTAAACACTCCCGCAAATATTGTGTACATTTTCTCCACTATTTTTTTGATGATTACATTTTGAGGAGTGGTTAAACATTTTGCCATATTCATGTTTAGCAACCATTTCAGAAATGTGGATATTCTGGTAGATAAACTTGGAGTGTTGTTGACTTTCTGACACCTGTTACATCTGTAGTGGTTATTTGTAAAAGAGCATCCTATCTGCCCTTCACCCTCATGCACACTTTCCCAAGATTTTTTTAAGCATAAGTTCTTAAGACCAAATTTTCCATATTTTCCCATTGGCACATTTGTTA
>CAUYQG010086137.1:0-18133 GCA_963574415.1 Tarsius wallacei
CCGGCTGATTTTTTGATTTATTGTAGAGATGAGGTCTCGCTTGCCCAGGCGGGTCTCGAACCCGCGGGCTCAGGCAATCCACTCACCTCAGCCTCCCAAAGGCGCGGGATTACAGGCTGAGCCACCGAGCCCGGCTGGAATACGGTTCTGATATGCGCTATAGTATGGGTGAGCTTTGAAAACATGCTAAGTGAAGGTCCACTGACCACAAAAGACCACATGTTAGTGTGACTTCACAAACAGCTATTCCTCATTTAATTGTACCTCGTTTTATTATGCTTCATAGATAATGCAGTTTTTTACAAATTGAGGGTTTGTGACAACCTTGCATCAGGCTATCTATTGGTGGCATTTTTCCAGCAGCTCACTTTGTGTATCTGTGTCACATTTAGTAATTCTCTTAATATTTCTGACTTTTTCATTATTATCTGTTATAGTGGTCTGTGATCAGCTTTATCGGGGTAGTCTGGAACCACACCCATAAAGCTCTTTGTAATGCCTGCATGGGAAATGTCCAGAGTAGGCAAATCTGTACAGAAAGAAAGCAGATTAGTAGAAGCCTAGGTCTGGGAGCTTGAGGGAGTGACTGCTAATGAATACAGGACTACCGATGGTTGCATAACCCTGTGAAGATACTAGAAACCATTGAGTTGTGTATATTAAAGGGAGAATTGTATGTAATTACATTTCAAAGGTATTTTATTAAAAGTATACCTTTTGTATACTTTTTAAAGTTTTCAATTTTTAAAGAAAGAATGTATATTTTAATTGTGTACATTTAATGGACTGGTTTCCCATTTAGCTTCAAAAATTGTTATATTCCAAGAAATATACCTCCTAAAGAGTTATTTTATGCCAGGTGTGGTGGCTTAAGCCTGTAATCCCAGCACTTTGGGAGGCGGAGGCGAGAGGAGTACCTAAATTTTGGGGTTGGAGACCAGCCTGAGCAACATGGCGAGACCTTGTCTCTACAATAAATCAAAAACTTAACTGGGCGTGGGGACACGTGCCTGTGGTTCCAGCTACTTAGAAGGCTGAGGTGGAAGAATCACCTGAGCCCAGAAGATCAAGGCTGCAGTGGCACGCAGCCGGAACTTTCCACTGCACTTCAGCCTGGGCAACAGAGTGAGACTCCTAATCAAAACAAACAAGCAAAAAGAGTTATTTTGCCGGACTCAGTGGCTCAGCCTGTAATCCCAGCACTTTGGGAGGCCGAGGTGAGTGGGTTGCCTGAGCCCACGGGTTCGAGACCCACCTGGGCAACTTGGTGAGATCTCCTCTCTACAATAAATCAAAAATTAGCCGGGGCATGGTAGCACACCCCTGTAGGTTCCGGCTACTTGGAAGGCTGAGGCAGAAGGATCGCCAGAGCCCAGCAGGTCGAGACTGCGGTGACTGGGAGCATGCCACTCCAGTCTGGGTGACAGTGAGACTCCAACTCAAAAAAAAAAATTATTTTGCAGAATTCCAACAAAAGTTCAACAGTTTGGAAGAAATTAAATTTTTTTAAGTACATAAAGTATAAAACAAAAATAATTTTTAGTGATGATTTTTGGCCTTAGTCCTCTAAAAAAATTGAAAACTGAGTAGAAGACATCTGTTAAAGAATGCAGTACAGTAAATGCAATACCAGACTTCCTAACCCTAAAGCCATCCTTTGGCTGTTATATAGACACACTTTTTGGAGTTGATACATTTAAAAAAATTCTCATTTCTTAACATCGCACCTAAAGGCTACCTATTTTCTGACTCTGGTTTTGCACAAGAGTCCTGGGCTTATTATTACTCTTAGCTTTCAAACAAGAGACTTAGTATTTTAATCTTCCCTTTATTTATTTATTTATTTGTTTATTTATTTATTTATTTTTTTGAGTTGGAGTCTCACTCTGTTGCCCAGACTGGAGTGCAGTGGCCGCTTCCGGCCACCGCAGCCTCGACCTGCTGGGCTCCGGTGATCCTTCCGCCTCAGCCTTCCAAGGAGCTGGAACTACAGGCGTGCGCTACCACGCCCTGCTGATTCTTTGGTTTTTATTGTAGAGATGAGGTCTGGCCAAGTTGCCCAGATGGGTCTCGAACCCACGGGCTCAGGCAATCCACTCACCTCAGCCTCCCAAGGCGCGGGATTACAGGCTGAGCCACCGAGCCCGGCTTCATCTTCCCTTTAAACTTAGGAGAACAACGGAAGTATATGTTATTATTTGAGCTGATAAAATTAAAAGATGGGATACTTAAAAGAGGAAAATTCCAGGATTATTTGGCTATTATAGAAAAAGTTCCAACAATAAACCATGTAAATCAGAGGAATATCTCTTGGCCTACAACCGCCCTGGAGGTCTGTAGGCAGTTTTTTGTCAATTAGTGGTAAGCAATTTTTTGTCAATTAGTAGATGCCATTTGTCTTCTGGAAACTACTTTGCTTGGTAGGATGAAAAAGATAGTCTAATTTAAAGAAGAAAGTGGTGGTGGTGCTTAGGATACTTATTTTTAGATAAAATTGGCTGGGGACTATGACTTGTGCCTGTAATCCCAGAACTTTGGGAGGCTATGATGGGAGGATTGCTTGAGCTCAGGTGTTTAAGAACAGCCTGGGTGACATAATAAGACCCTGTCTTTACCCAAAATCAAAACTAGCCGAATGTGCTGGCACAGGCCTGTAGTCTCAGCTACTCGGGCAACTGAGGTAGAAGGATTACCTGAGCACAGGAAGTCATGGCTGTGGTGAACTATGATTGTGCCACTGTACTCCAGCCTGGGTGGCAGAGCGAGACCTCAACTTAAAAAAAAAAAAGACCGAGACCTCAACTTAAAAAAAAAAAAAGACCGGGTTTGGTGGCTAAGCCTGTAATCCCAGCACTTTGGGAGGCTGAGGTGAGTGGATTGCCTGAGCCCACGGTTGGAGACCAACCCGGGCAACTTGGTGAGACCTCATTTCTACAATAAATCAAAAATTAGGTGAGCCTGGTAGCATGTGCCTGTAGTTCTGGCTACTTGGAAGGCTGAGGTGGAAGGATTGCTGGAGCCCAGCAGATCGATGCTGGGGTGGCCTTGAGCGTGCCATGGCACTCTAGCCTGGGCGATGGATGGAGTGAGTCTCCAACTCAAAAAAAAAAAAAAGATAAAATTACCTCAGAAAAAAGGTGGTTTATCTTAATGATAAACACGGATTAGAATAAAAAACCTGCCAAGGAACCAAGGCAGCCTCTCCCTTAGGTCTCTTACACAGGGATTTGGGGCTTTTCATTTGTGGACTTTCGTAATATCTTTATCACTCTTCATTTCTAATCTGCCTTTGATCCCATCAGTTTCCTCATTTCAATTTCCATATGCCTTCTATTATCTACTTCAGGACGTTTCAGTTCAGTTAATTCAGTTTCCCATTTCTAATTCTTCAGAAATTGACTAGGCGCAGTGGCTCATGCCTGTAATCCCAACATTTTGGGAGATGGAGACAAGAGGATTGCCTAAGCCCAGGGGTTCAAGACTAGCCCAGGGAACTTGGTGAGCCTCATTTCTACAATAAATCAAGTAAAATTAGCCAGACATGGTGGTGCACACCTGTAGTTCCAGCTACTTGGTTGAGGTGGAAGGATTACCTAAGCCTAGCAGGTTGAGGCTGCAGTGGCCAACCTAGGTGACAGAGTAAGACTTCAACTTAAAAAAAAACTGGATCTGATTGGTTGAATTCCTCTTTGTCAGCCAGGGAGGTACAAGCCATCAAATGTTGGCTAGCCTAGGGTCCGTTGCAAGGTATGTCTGCTTCAGAAGTTGTCAAATGGGCAATTTAGGGATAGTAAGAGCTGGTGAATGAGGTAGTTATTTTTGTTGCTTAACTGTCTCGGTATCCTCCCCTCTAAATGAGATTTAAGCTTCATAAAGGCAAACGCTTTATCTGTCTTGGTCACCACTATCTCCCCTTTGCCTAAAACATTGTCTGGAATGTGATCACATGTTCAATAAAGAAAATAATTGGTGCCTAGCTCAAAAGTAACCTTGATTTTAGCTGTCATGAAACTTTAACAGGATGAATAAGCATCTAATGACTTGCTCTTGCTAAGTGTATGATGATGCCTACAAATTGTCCCCCAAGTAGGATGCTGTATACAACCCTGTATACATAGTGCTCAGTGAATATTTTCATAATGAAGATAAAACCAGCTTTTGCATTTCATTTTTTTTATTTCTCAACATATTTTGTAATTCTGTGTTCCATTTCTGTTTTTCATTGATTGTTAAAAAACAAGCAAACAAAACAAACTCAAGTCCATCTCTCTTAAAGCAATGCTCTTTTTCCACGCAGGCCACTCTGGTTTGCATACTTTCTCATTCAATGTAAAACCATATCTGTCAGATCATAGATGTGATGCTGGCTTTTATTCCTCTATGTGTGTACTTGTTCAGGAACTACATAAATGCTGGTTTCTGGGGATTGGGTTTTATTTTTGGGGGGGTCAAGCTTCAAGGAACATCAGAAATAGAATATACATTGAGACCAACTGTTCCAAATCCTCCATGTTATGGCCTTAAGTGTCAGTCTGGCAAAATTCAAAGAAAACGGTTCCCAGTAGGAGGCTGCAGCTGGGAAGGGGGTGGTGCCAGCAGCAGCTTGTAAGGCTATAGGGAAAAAGATCAGAAGAGCTGGAGGAAAAGATACAGCTTTTGGTGACAAGCTGCATTCTTTAGTAGTGACTTTATTTTTCCTTCATCAAAAACCAGACTTGTACTATTTCCAGCCTCAGCACATTATTTAGGCACTTCCCCTACTGCATTGTTTTAGTTTCTGAAATTGTATCTCATTCCCTAAATTGAATCCCAACTTTAATGCAATGCCCTTTAGAAGGACATGTTCTGCATTCACCTGTTTCTGTCTTTCTTGGCTTAAATACCATAATATTAGGGCCTGATACATTCTTGATGACGTTCATCATTTTATAGGTTCACCATTGTATATAAACAAACAACAGGAATGCTTCAGATTTGTGTTTTTTTTTGTTTTTTTTTTTTTTTGAGTCATGGTCTCACTCTGCTGCCCAGGTTGGAATGCAGTGGCATGATCACAGCTCACTGCAGCCTCAACCCCCTGGGCTCAGGAGATCCTCCCCGCTCAGCCTCCTGATTAGGTTGGACTAGAGGCATGCTCCATCATGCCTGAGTAATTTTTTAATTTTTGTAAAGACTGGGTCTCGCTATGTTGCCCAGGCTGAGCTTGGACTCCTGGGCTCAAGCAATCCTCCCAACTCGGCCTGGGAAAGTGCTGGGATTACAGGTGTGGGCCACCATGCCTGGCCAACACACATTTTATTCTATTCTTTTATCTCTTATTTTTTGTGTTGTAGTCTCACTCTGTTGCCCAGGCTGGAATGCAGTGGCACACTCAGGCCTCAGCCCCACTTGTAGCTGGGACTACAAGTGCGTGCCACCATACCCAGCTCATTTTTTTATTCCTTGTAGAGACGAGGTCTCGTCAAGTTGCCCAGGCTGGTCTTGAACCCCTGGGCTCAGGTAATCCTCTTGTCTCTGCCTCCTAAAGTGCTGGGATTACAGGCATGAGCCACTGTGCCCAGCTTTCAACACACATTTTATTTATTTTTATTCTTATTTTTTTGACTTGGAGTCTCTGTCGCCCAGGCTGGAGTACAGTGGCATACTCACAGCCACCCCAGCATCGACCTGCTGCGCTCTGGCAATCCTTCCGCCTCAGCCTTCCAAGTAGCTGGAACTACAGGAGCATGCTACACACTCAGGCAGTCCACTCACCTCAGGCTCCCAAAGTGCTGGGATTATAGGCTGAGCCACTGATCCCGGCCCCAACACACATTTTAAGCAAATGCTTTCTTTGGGTTCTCTTTTGTTTTCATTTTGCATGTAGACTTCTGCAGAGAACTAAAAAAAAGCATTATGGAGAAAATTGTTTAAATGTATTTGAAATAGACTTCTCTGACTGTATATTCCCTTTCTGTCTAAACTCACAAGGCAAGCACATGTAAGTCTTTTAATCAAAAATGAGGAAATGGAAATTAGATAAGACTGTAAGACACTTAAGTAGATAATGGAGATAAAGGGAAGGGAGGAAGTCAGAGGAATTGGGAAGGATGAGACATCTACCTTGGATGTCTAATGGTGTCATTATAGAAGGGCCCAGATATTGAACTTCTATCATGGTAAGTGCTTTGCTTATCTAGTTATTTCCCACAACACTTTTAAAATGGATATGCTGTTTTGCTGATGAGACACCTAAGGCTCAAATGTATTAGTATTAAGTAACTTGCTTAAGGCCGCATACCTAATTAGCTGCCAGAGCAGAAATTTCATGAAATGGCTGTGCTTTTTCTACTGTGCCTCTTTGTCAGTGGCCTAGATAGGGAGCAAAGGAATTATGATTTTTGAGGAGGGTATAGAAGTAGAAAGAGATGCATAGTTTGGTTTTGGACCTGTTGAAGTTCCTGTGGGATGGGCAGGTAGAAATAATAGAGGCAGTAAGTCAGGTTTTGTCTCTCAGGAGAATGTTGGTTGTAATTTATATCAAGTTTACCTTTTTACTTTTACTGAGGCTCAGTCCAAACCATAAACTTTCTCATCGCATGTTTACATAGTTCTTATATGTAGATGGCATATATTTCAGATTGTCCAACTTGAGACGTTCAGGTGGTAAGTATAACACAAATATTCCAAAACCTGAAAAGTTTCAAAATCTGAAACGCTTCTAGTTCTAAGCATTCAGATAAGGGATACTCATCTGTACTTAAAAGCCAAAAATCCAATGTTATGCTCCATGCACAGATTTTTTTTAAAAGTATTTAGCATTTGCCATGTAATTCTAGGAAGTTTTTAATACAGTGAAATGAAAGGAAACACTATGGTAATCTAATGGGTAGCTTTTAGTGGGTAAATTTTTAGTGACCATTACTTAACACCTATTACGTATCAGAATCTGCTAGATACTAAGGAGTCAGTGCAGAGCAGAAATACAGACAGAATCTTGTTCTGGATCTAGTGGGGAAGTCTAGTGGGGAAAGTAAACATTCATGTTATAAGTAAAATTACAATTGTGACATGCTTTGAAGAAAAGTTAACTTGGTATGAGAGCTTGTTCTAGAGAAGAATAGTTGGGGAAGGTGTCTGAAAAAGTAATTGTTGAACTGAGCTCTGAAGGAAGAAAAGGAGGTACAATATTTAATTTGGGCAGAGTGGTGATTGGGAAAGTACTGGTAAGTCTTCTGGGTAGAAAACAAATTGAGATTTTTGCCAGCTAGTACTGTACACTAGAGAAGTGGGAGCTTTGACTGGAGAATTGGTAATCAACACAGAAAGAAATGAACAGATTCTATCACTATTTATATAGAAAATAAATTAACTACAAGTTGGTGAAATACTGAATATGGGATAGGGAGAGGGAGGTGACAAGAATATCTACCTTGCAGAACTAGGAAGATGGCCATATCATTCACTGAGATAGGGAAGCCAAGAGACCAGATTTTAGAGGGGAATTCATTTTTTTACATGTTGGAGTTTGAGGTACTCCTAAGACTCCTAAGTTGGAACTGTCAGGTAGAGCTTGGTAGATCTAGATTGGATATATAAATTTGTGAATTATTTATATCTAGGTGATTTCAGCTGTCAACATGGGCCTAGTTATTCGGTGAAGGGTATTGGGCAGGAGGAAAGGCCAGAACAAAGCACTGAAAAACATTCAATGATTAGATATAAGGAGAATAAGTCTGAGAAGTAGTCTGAAAGTTAAAGGTTGTGATAGACGCCTAAGACGTTTTAGGCCAAGACTGTTAAAATATATAGCTATAGTCATCTGAATGTGATGTCCCTTCACTGAAGGACAAGTTGGGATATTGTGCCTTTGTTAACATTTATCTTTTCATGTTCTTGCATAACTGCTTTGTTACTACATTTAGGAGATTTGGTGGCAAAACACAAGTCCCAAGAAAAACCTAGGCTTGAGTCTAAAATCTACCCATTTATTTATTTGAGTCAGGGTCTCATTCTGTTGCCTAGGCTAGAGTGCAGTAGCACGATCACAGCTCATCACAGCCTCAACCTCTTGGGCTCAGGTGTAAGTAGCTGGGACTACAGGCATGCACCACCATGCCCAGCTAAATTTTTTTGATCTTTTGTAGAGATGAAGTCTCGCTATGTTGGCCAGGCTGGTCCAAACAATTAATTGATAAATATATCAAACCATTTAAAAACAAGTATGATAGGGATTAAAGTTTAAAATTAGGCATTAGGCATGTGTGGTAAGAAGGGTGACGCCACATGAGTCTTTAAAATATCAACAGGGCTTAGTCATTTCCTTCCCTCAATGGCTTTTTGAAAATATGCGTGTAAACTGAAATCAGATTGTTAAATTATTTTAAATGTCTAGAAGATACCTAGAAGGTTCCTTTGGTTTAACAAAAAAATACCAAAGGGAGAAATACATCTGTAATATGACTTAAAAGATAGCTTTAATTTTTCTCTTTAATGCCTACTAATATTGCTCCATACAGTAGAGCTTTTCTTTTCTGTTCTGCTTTCTGTGTTATTGTACACATATGTGAACTGCAAAATTGAAGGAATCTAGTTCTGAAAAAACACATGCTTGGAGTTTACTTGCTCTAAAACAATGTAGTTAGTTATTTATTTTTTAGATTTGTTTAAGGACTTAGACCCTTTGTACCTATATCTTAAACCTGTTTGTTCTTGTGTGTATGTCATCTCATCAAAACTGGTCACGTAGAATTGGGGCTGAGAGTCAGGAACGTAGTCTAGACTGGATATAGTAATTCATGGGTTGAAGAACTCAGAACTGGCAGAGATCACAGCATACACCATAGTTTCTGGGTATTTAGGGAGAAACCAGAAAGTCAGGGCCAAAGTCAGGGCCAATGCCAGGAACGGCAGCACTTAGTTTAAAGTCTGCAAAGAAAGTTATTTGAAGAGAAAGCAACAAAGGGTTTGAATAATTTACAAATATTGGCATTTACTAAGCTCTTAGTTATCTGGTATCATTGTATCATCAGTCCTCTAAAGTGGGTGCTGTTATCTCCTTTATTCAAAGACTTTGCTCGAGTTGCCACAATAGAGTGGACACTCAAATCTTATAATTTAATTCTTCAGACTGAAAAAATCCCATTTTCTAAGCTAGTAGTGTTTCATTGATTCTGAGCATTTGCAAATGTAACCAGGATTAGTGTGATTCCTTTTAGGTCACACTCCATGCCAGCCCCTTTCCCCCAGAGTAGCTTAGTTTTCAATATTGTGATTATATGATTTCGTTGAACTGTATTGTTTTGTGTAGAAAGCTCATTGGATTAGAAGGTGAACAGAGGCCAGGCACAGTGGCTCACACCTGTAGTAATCCTAGCACTTTGAGAGTCGAGGAGAGAGGATTGCCTGAGCCCAAGGGTTGGAGACCAGCCTGGGAAACTTGGCAAGACCTCGTCTCTACAGTAAATGCTTGTGGTTTCAACTACTTGGAAGGCTGAGGTGGAAGGATCACCTGAGCCTGGCAGGTCAAGGCTGCAGTGGCCGTGAGCATGCCACTGCACTCCATCCTGGGTGACAGAGTGAGACTCTGACTCAAAAAAAAAAAAGAAAAGAAAAACCAGAAAGTGAACAGAATCCTAATTCTAGTATTCATAATTATATGACTATAGGCAATTTTGGGCTATAAAATGGAAATGCTGGTCTTCATATTCTCTTTTAAAAAGTTTTACTTTATATGGTTTTACAAGTTTCTCACAACAGTATCTAATCTTATTAAACAGATAATAAATGGACTTTAAGGTTATTGTCTAGATGGAAAGAAAAAAGGTCTATAATGGTCAATTCTGATGTAAATACTGGTATACTGAAGCCACAATGCCATTGCAACCGACAGAATATTAATTTTGCATATTGAGTATTCCTACTGGTTAATTGCATGGCAGATATATTTATCTGTTCACGTATTAGGAACAAATATATCTAGGTTGTGTGATACGGTCTTCATGTGAAAACACTTCAGTTAACATCCCAAGCCAGTTTTTTAATGAGACCTGTATTTATATCCTTTAAAAGTAGGTCAGATATCTCAATGTGAATGTTTTGGTGTGTATTTATGTTTTATTCCAGTAGCTAAAGTTAAGGCAGGGTGAAACAATCAAACTGCTGCATACTAGTCCAGCCTCCAAAGACTCCCCAAAGCTCCCTTTCCCTTCTGCCTCTGGCCAAAAAGAAAAGATAACAATCCCCAGCAAGCAAGCTTTAAAAAATAACCTTTCCCCCCCACCCCCTGTTTTTTAATACTTAGGAACAAGTTCCAGTTCCAGTCTATCATCCAACACCTAGCCAGACTCGGCTAGCAACTCAGCTGACTGAAGAGGAACAAATTAGGATAGCTCAAAGAATAGGCCTTATACAGCATCTGCCTAAAGGAGTTTATGACCCTGGAAGAGACGGATCAGAAAAAAAGATCCGAGAGTAAGTTTTAATAAGTTTATGTTTTGACATTCTATTTTTAGAGATCTGCTTTTGGAAAATTGCTTTTTCTTTTTTTCCCCCCTTTCCCCTTCCCATCTCAGTGTGAGAAAAATTTGCTTTTTCTCTTGCACTTTAGAAGTCAGACATGTAATATATTAGAGCACCTCAGCTAATGAAAAAGAATGTTTAAATATACCAGTTAAGAAGAATTTTCGTGTAAAAATTCTCCATCCAAGAAATAATGGTGTAAATTCTGACCAATATGAACTAGGACCAACATTTCTGGTGGCCTTGTCAACTGGATTTTGGAAAACAGTTTGACAATATTTCAAGGATATACCCTTTGAGACAGTTCTAAACTCCTTGTGATAGTAGTCCTAAGGATATATTCCAAAACACGTATCTCACTCCCACTGCTAGAGCTTTTTGCACAAAGTATTTGCAATCTTATTTTGTGAAAATGCAAGCTGCATAATTGTTCAGCAGTCAAGGTATACTTTAGTAAACCATGATACAGGAATACTTCAGTAGATTGTGCTGCTAGACTTCTGAAATGCTGTGGATTGCTTCTTGGACCAGTGGAAGGGTGCAATGAACTCAGAACCAAGGTTAATGAAGAGAGCTTTACTTTACAGCAGTCCAATTTCACCTAGGCTGAAATTAGTAGTTCTGTTTTTACAGTTAGTTATTAAAATGAAAACGACCTTACTTCAGCATTACACCAAAAATTCAGTATGATGAAACAAAGTTGGTTTACCTGGTGTTTTCCTACCTAAAGCATCACATTTCCCTTAAGGTATCTCCTGTAATATGTAACTGTTTTATAAGCACAGCAATGGTCTTTATCCTTTTGTGGTCTATTTCTCTTTGCTCTGATTGTTCCTAATCCCTATAAGTTTTCAGGGCATTGAAATAAGAGAATATGGATGCATCAAAACTAGGAAAAAAATTAATTTGCATATTTTGATTATGAGATGAAAGGTAAATCATTCTCATGTATTGCTCAGATTAATGCTGTTTTTGTAATAAAATTTTAAGAGTTTTCTGAATTGTCCACTTCTCTAAAAATGTCTTCTGATTTGTCTCTCTCACTTCCAACAGGTGTGTGATCTGTATGATGGACTTTGTTTATGGGGACCCAATTCGATTTCTGCCGTGCATGCACATCTATCACCTGGACTGTATAGATGACTGGTTGATGAGATCCTTCACATGCCCCTCCTGCATGGAGCCAGTTGATGCAGCACTGCTTTCATCCTACGAGACTAATTGAGCCAGGGTCTCTCGTCTGACTTCAAGTGAACCATCATTTTTGGTGGTTTTGATCTTTTGTCACTGAGCCCAAAGAGCCAGGGATTAGGAATTAAGATCCTGCACAAAAGTTTCCTAAAAATTCCTGGATGGCTGCAGATGTTGGGGGAAAGTACGTGATATTTTAGAAACTTAGGGGGAAAAGTAGGATGGTATTTTTGTGTAAAGCCTTGACCCAGTGTTTAAAAATATAATTGTATTTAGATCTTGTTATTGTTCCAGTACATAGGAATTGTGTAAAGTGTTCAGCTGTATATGTTTAAATTGTGTGTGTTGAAGATTAGGAAAAAGATAGTGGTTATTTTTCCTAAATGAAATAACATTCTTCTCCCTCCACCCCCCACCCAAATTCCTTTCTGAAGTTGCTGGCATTTGGGTCAAGGTTTTATTAAAAGCTACATTTTGTAACACTGGCACAAAAAAAGTAGTTTTAAGCTTGTTTGCACAGTTATTTTTTTCCATTGGAAATGGAATTCATTGCCTTAGGTCTTTTTAAATAGTGTATTATTATCGTTGGGGCTGGCTCTATGCTTGAAAACCAGTTTATTTATAACCTGTTATAAGTGCTATATTCTGTTTGCAGTTAGGAAATGCAGAATTCAAAGTGATCTCCTAGCTTGTAAGCAAACTGAGATGCACTACCCCTTTTCTATAAAAAATTAAATTAATGTGTCAAGAAACCAACTCTAGTGGTGAGGTTTAATATTACCCTCCCCTATGTGTTTTATCTGATTATTTTGGTTGTTAATATGGTGATAATTGAAGGTCCAGGTAAATTTTAAATGTTTAGAATTCTGATTTATTGAACTTGAGTTATGCCACCATGTTTATATAAAAATGGAAGTGGCATCATGGTGAAATTTAACAAGAGGTAATTTCTCCGTTGTAGTAACTTTGATTTATTCTTTCCTGTGACCTCCTTCCCTCTTGTCTTGAACCATAGCAAAAGGATACTGCATCTCTCATTACTGTAGTGCTGAGGTTATTGAAGTTATATAAAACACATCTCAGTCTCTGTTTCTTGGAAAGGTATCTGTTAAGTCCTGCTAGCTGACTGACAAGACTAAGCAGGGAGAATAAAGATAAATGTGTTTTATATTTTGCACACAAATGCAGGATTTATATAACCACATGACTTCCTAGTTGTGATCTCAAAAAAGAAGGAATTACTCCTTTTTCTTGCAATTAATGTAAGAATACTTTAAATCTCCAAGCTTCTGAAGTGTTAGAGGTAGAGATGGTCTAGTAAAGATGTAGTAGTCATGTTTTATCCATTTAGCATGTGTTTATTTTTTTATATACTCAGAGGTGACTTATTTGTTTCACTCAGTGATATTAGAACTGAAAATCATTCATTAGCAGAAGGAGAAGCTGTCTCAACCTAACAAATCAGAAGTGTTTCTTCTTATTATTTTATATTGAGTTGAATATTTGACTCTAACACTTTTCTACATACAAAACACAAGTATTGCAAAGGTTCTTCATAATTGCATTGTAGAGGAACTTAGTATGTCATAAGTACTTTGTAAAGATTTGACATTCAACTGTAGTATCCGTATGTTGCTTAATTTCCTTATGAGTCCCATGGTAGAAAGATTTAAGGATGAAATTGAGAAAAATGGAAAGAAACTAGATGATTAGGTTGTGTAAAATTGTTACATGTATCTTGCTTAAATTTCTGTTCATTAATTTATATCCACCCAATTACATAAAGCAAATTTTGAGGAAACAATTGAAGTTGTGCAATATTTTCAGTGATAATTGCTTTTTTATTCTTGTGTTTTCTACTTAAACATGATGTCTATGTCATCAGTTATAGTCAGACTTTTTTTTCTAGATTGTCAAAATTGGTAAATGAACTTTTTATATCATCTTCCATGTTGCAGTTAGTCTTTCTTTATGACAAGGCTTCTTTCACAGAAGTTTGATATTGAAGGAAGCAGCATTGAGCAGAAAGCTTTGCTTTTAGGCACTTTGTATTCTTTAACATTGTTCTTCACATACTATGTTAAGAACCACCAATTTTGGGTTTTACTGAGTTGTTAAATAAAGTTACGATACAGCTGTGAAGGGCTAAAGTTAGAGTTAATTTTTATAAGAATATTCTCTAAGATACCTAATCCTTTAAAAAAAAATGTGTGTAATAATTATTTTTAAATTAATTTTAAATCTCTAGGTATATATACTTTTGGAAAGTAAGCAACCTTTTTTTTTTTGAGTTGGAGTCTCACTCTATCGCCCAGACTGGAGTGCAGTGGCCGCTCCCGGCCACCGCAGCCTCGACCTGCTGGGGTCTGGCGATCCTTCCGCCTCAGCCTTCCAAGTAGCTGGAACTACAGGCGCGTGCTACCACCCCCGGCTAGTTTTTGCATTATTGTAGAGATGAGGTCTTGTCAAGTTGCCCAGGCGGGTCTCGAAGCTGCGGGTTCAGGCAATCCACTCACCTCAGCCTCCCAAGGCTTGGGATTACAGGCTGAGCCACCAAGCCGGGTGAAGCAAGCATTTTTAAAAAGGAGTAACACCTAATAAAGTACAGTAATCCTCCTTTACCTGCAATTTTGCTCTCCATGGTTTCAGTTACCTTCACGGTACAGGTCAGTACAAGAGGATATTTTCAGTTAGCAAGAGAGCACATTCACATAGCTTCCATTGCAGTATAGTGTCATTTGTATAAATATTTGCCAATACTGTTTTACTAATATTGTTAATTTCTTACTGTGTCTAATCTATAAGTCAAACTTTGTCATAGTTATATGTACGTAGGAAAAAACTATATATAGGGTTCTGTACTATCTGTGATTTCAGACACGCACTGCAGGTCTTATAAAGTATACTCCAGGGATAAAGGGGCATGGAACTCCTGTGGTCAAAAGCAGAGTGCTGGGGGTCTTGAGACTGCAAGTGTAAACAGGAGAGAAGGTTGAGTTTCTATAGCATAAGTCAGAAATATAGACTGTTTGGCTGTCTCGGTTTACAAAAGCAACGGGTAGCAATCATTTCTTGGAGTCAGTCAACTACACTTGCATTTACAAAATGCATCTGAGTTGATGTAATAACCTCAACTAATTTTTTTAAGCCTTTGCTTTTGAAATTAGTGGACATGAGAAAAGTAGATTTTTGGTTAGTGTATCCTGAAGTAATAAACCATGTTGTGATTGGTCTCTCGTTTATTTGCCTAAATTTAATAGTTATCTACTGTTTTACTGAATGGGGAGAGAGTTTATAACCCTTCTTGCATTCTCCTTCATGAAGCTCTCCTGCTTCAGACTTAACTAGACCTCCCCAAGACACACAGGTGCCAATTGTATGTTTAAAGTACTTTTACTCTTTAGAGTTAGTACTGTTTTTGTGGCTGGGCACAGTGGCTCACACCTGGAATCCCAGCGCTTTGGGAGGCTGGGGTAGGAGGATTGCTTGAACCCAGGAATTTGAGGCCAGTCTGGGCAATATAGTGAGACCTCATCACTGTTAACTGTTGGAATATGACCTGTTATCAGGCTGAAAATGTCTTCTAAGAAAGAAACAGTCCTGGATTCAGGATGCCTTCGGTGTGGCTGGCATGGGTCTGAGAGTCATCAGCCCTTCCTCAGTAACGGTCTTCAGCAGGCTGATTATCGATTAATCATTTGGGAGGCTTAACTGAACTCCCAATATTTTCCCTCTTGGCCCCAGTTTCTAAATATTTTGCCTTTGAAGTTGTGTTTCCATCAACTTCTTGCCCCTTTTAGACACAAGAGGCAGTTTGACTTTCTTGCTCCCTTCAGGAATGAATCAGTATTATAAGGCTAGCCTGCCTTTTAAAATATTGGAGCCTATTTATCTCTTGAAGAGGTAAATAAAACTTAGGAGTTGAATAAATGCTTGTTAAATATAGCACAGAGTCAAAATGTCCTACCTATAAATTTTTCATTATTGCATCACTGCTTGACCTGCTTTATTTTTTTTGGAGTGCAGTGACATCCTCACAGTCACCACAGCCTTGACCTGCTGGGCTTAGGTGATCCATCTGCCTCAGCTTTCCAAGTTGACCTGCTTTTAAGGTGTGGTTTTCCTGGGCAGTATCAAAAAGTCTCTGAAGGAAGTTTTTTCTCAGTTCTGTATATGTCAAAAGTCTGAACTGAAAGAAGCGCAGAGGAAAGCGCACTGAAGTAGAAGTCCAAGCATGAGTTCTCTCTAATCCCAAGCCAGTTGTTTGAGTGATTCCAGGCAAGTCATTTATGCCACATCCTCTTAGGCCAGGACAACCAGAGCACAACTGCTGAGTGCTCTGGTTAGTAGTGAAGACCCCTGTGGCATTAGAGTGGGAGAGAAGAACCAGGTCTATATTTTTAAATAGGCTTTCCAAACTGATTCTGACTCACTATTGAGTTTCAGAACCATTGGTAGATGACCCCTTCCCAGGTTAATGTGAAATGACAGTTTGGTAGTTTTTGTTTCCTTAAAAAAGTTGCCTAAGTATCAGGTTGAAAATAATAGCAGTATGGATCACTTATTGATTATTCAGAGATCAATTGCCCAGGCAAGATTATCCAGACAGTTTGCTTTTCCATTTGCCCTTCAGCTATCTCCTAGAGCTTTTGCATGGACACAGAAAACCCAAATGAGTCTCTTTGCAACCTAGTTCCCGATCCAGAAAATTTTCATTAGAGACACCAGTGAAATTTTACAAGAGAGGTTTGGGATTGATCGGCACAGTTTAATAATTGTCCACATTGATCTTGTTTGCTTATCACACTGAGCAGAAGGTGCTGGCTCAGGCCAACAACTGAACGCATCTGACTAATGTTAGTAATGGACTGAAACCATTTATCGTGTCTTCACAAAAGTTTTTTAAAGAAACTGGGAGACTATCTTTGCTTTTCTGTTTCTTGAGAAAAATTACTGTCACTGATGGATTTAGTCATCTTTGGGTGATTTCCACAGAAAGTTTGTTTTGGTTTTGGATGAAAGAGCGTTAGCAATAAGGTGCACATTTTAGGCATCTGAAACTGATTGTGGTGGAAGGCAGACTATCACCTGTTTGCTTTGAACCCCTTCTGTAACATAGTGGCTACAGATTTCTTGGCGCTGAGAAAAAGGAGTTGACGAAAACTAAGGGCCTTCCCTAAGAGTCTGGGCACGGTAGTGGATACTCAGAATGCCTGTGAGAAGATGCAAAGAAAAAATTCAACTTCTGTCCAGGGGCCACCATACTAGGTAGTCTGGTCAGTTAGGACCCAAAAGTAAGTTGTAGGCGTTCTGTGAACTGGGAAGACTGGACTGTGCCACCAGAAAGACATTGAGATTGGCTATATTCTGCCAATTCCAGAGTTAGAGCCAGTCCTTCAGCTTTGAAACAGTGCTTAATGATGATCCTCTGTCCACAAGCAAACCAGTTAATAGCCACAGTCTTACTGTGTGCAGTGTGTGGGGAAGGGAAGTTGTTTTTCACAAGCCCTTTGGTCCTCTAACATGCGATCGCTATCTGTAGTGTTATCTTGGCATGAGGAAGAGTAATTACAAACATTCTTTCTGGTTGTGAGACAAGTGCTATGCTAGTGAGACATTTCCAAAGGGCCATTAAATAATGCAAGTCCTGCTCTCAGGACTCTTGAACTTTTGAGTTAATGGCTTTGAAGATATCTTTGAAGTAAGAAACCCTGTTCCTAGTTACGGATTTTGTTCAGTGGGTTTCTGATTTGAAAGGAGCAATGCCAATTTACATTGAGTCAGTGCCTGATTCTAACTGAGCATGTTGGAAACATTCTCTAGACCGGGCATGGCAACTCACTTGTGATCTCAACACACTGGGAGGCTTAGGCAGGAGGATTTCTTGAGCCCAGGAGTTCGAGACCAGCCTAGGCACAGCAAGACCCTGTCTCTACAAGAAAAAAAAATTAGCCAGGTGTGTGGTACATGCCCGTAGATCCAGCTACTCGGGAGGCTGAGGAGGGAGGATTGCCTGAGCCAAGGAGGTCAGGACTGCAGTGAAGTGTGATCACTCCAACCAGGGCAACATATTGAGACCCCGACTCAAAAAAAAAAAAGCATCCTCTTTTCCCCCTAGGCTTATTAGTAACTTGTGACGGGAAGATGCAGTATTTTCATTAGCCATTCAGACAAACCAGAAGCAGTGGGTGCTGAAAGTGAACCTCCGTATTTAACCCTATATAATCTATCCTTCACACAGCAGCTAAAATAACTTCAAACGAATAAATTAGATGATGTTATTTCTCTACATAAAACTTGTAAGCCGGGCTCGGTGGCTCAGCCTGTAATCCCGTGCCTTGGGAGGCTGAGGTGAGTGGATTGCCTGAGCCCGCGGGTTCGAGACCCGCCTGGGCAGGCAAAACCTCATCTCTACAATAAATCAAAAAAATTAGCCGGGCGT